>NW_010579157.1:65312-101655 GCF_000705375.1 Tinamus guttatus | reverse complement strand
ATCTGTTATGCCCTCTCAGTGCCTGTCTTGTATGAGAGGCCCCCCTCATTTTAGACATCTCCAAATTGGGCAGCTGAGTCTTTAGCTGTTTGCTACCGGGTCTCTTTATCACTAGCAAGAGGGAATTTAGGTAGTTCTGGCTAAGTTATGGGTTTAGAGAACACAAGCCTCTGTTTCTTTTATTTTTTTTAAGATAAGCTACTATGCCCTATCTTTACAATGAAGTAAGTTACCATTACAGAGTGAGTTGCAGGTATCTCCTTCGGGCAGCTCTTTTGACGTAATATATTGCCATTTTTAGAAGGAAATGAAAGAAATGTAGTATTCAGTCTGACTTCATGCATAATGGAAGTTTGTCCAGTTAGCAACTGGGCTTGAAAGCTTGTCTTTAACCGAAGTATCTTACAGAAGAGCATTCAGATGAAGTCTGCACTTCTGGTCCTTCACTGGGCTCTCTCAGTGGTTAATACTTTTATTTCTCATTTAGATGGTGCAGTCTCACCTTCTAGCTGATGAGCATTTCCTCTGATGCTTTGCAGGGCATATTTTTATTTCTTGTGTTTTCTGCCTCAGAAGTTATTTACAGACCATAGAGCAAGACTTTTCTCTTTTTTTTTTTTTTTTTAGATAGTCAAAATGTATTGCACTCCTTCAGTGTTTTCAAGTGTTCATAAAAAGTCTTTCCACCCTTCAATTACTTGTATTGCTGTTCACTGTACCATCTTCAATTTTTTACTTGACTAAATGCGCTATTCCAACATTATTCCCACTAATGCAATGTATAGAGGTAAAATAACTCACTAATTCCTTGTTTATGTATCTGAAGATCACACATAAATCTTTTAACCATATCACTGGGTAGATTACGCTGAACACCTTGTCTGTTTTGTGGGGAAAGGTTCATATTATATTTTTGTACAGCAGTTAGTAGAGAGGTTTATAATCTTTGGCAAGGACTCCTGAGTAACATCACAAAATTAATCCTGCTCCTGCTGTTATAGTAATAGTGATGCTAATGGGCCACTCTGTGATGGTTTGTCATGATGTTACACAGATTGGTTGTCACAGGCGCCTCACTTCTCTTCATGCTTGCCAAAATTTTTGATGTATCTTTTCATATCTTTTCATATTTCATTGTGATGAGGTACCTGATAATGAAATACGATAAATCTATCTCTGTGACTCTAGGGTTGGATCAGAGATGGAAATTGCCATAAAAGTCCCAGTCTCAACAGGGAAGTCCCAACCAAGATTTCCAGTGTGCGAGGTTTTAACATTGAATTTGTTTTGATGCTAATCTGTTGATTTATAATTTCTTCTTCATTAAAAATGTTTCTAGGAATTAAAGAGACTAAATGATCAGAAGATCCTAATAAGTCTTTAACAATCATATAATTCAGAACAAGCCCTTCCATTGCTCTATTGCCTTTGGTACTGACAGGGTGTTTGCTAAAGCTGGATAAAACAAGAGTTTGGTTCAAAAAGCCACTCCTGCTGTCTCAAGCATCTGTGTAATGGTTCAGAAGCATCCTCAGCGTGCTTCTGCCAACACCATGTACCATTGCCCAATACTCTAAAGCATGGAAACGAAGGTCACAGCTAGCTTGTGCTGCAGGAAGAGACTGGGATAGAAAAGAAACCTGGTTAATGACCAGGAATCCCCTCAGTAGCTGGGATTTTTTCATAGACGACTTTTGTATGAGCCCTATATGTCAACTATACCCTACAGATGAGGAACAGGGGGGAAAAAGACTCACCTAAGAATGTCCAGAGTTCAAATCTCAGGGAAAATTCCAACCAAGCTCCACATTTCAGGAGAATTTTAACTGTGAAAGTGAGAGCAAGAAACACTGAATCTCTGTCTAAAATCTCTTAATGCTACTCCAAATATGACTTGCTGGCTTGCATCTGTCTCTCACGGCCATCCTCCAGTGCTTCAGAGGAGATGAGAAAAAAGAATACAGTCTCAGAAGCCAAGTTATGAATCAAGAGAAGATTGTTCCTTCCTGAACTTGGCAGGCAACCAAAGGAAGTTCTGAAGTAGAGGTTTCATATAATAAAGTGTAGTTCATCATAGTTGATGGAGATCATTTCTATGGTATGATGTAATCAATTATTCTGTATAGATTCCCAGATGGCTATAGGTGATTTTACCTGAAAAGAGATAGAGCATAGTAAAAAGGATTTGACTCATATATCTTGATCTAAAACTTTTTTTCACCTCCCAGTTATGGAAAGCATTAAAGAAGGTTCACGGGATGTTGTTAAAATAGTATCCACTTGGAGGATTGGTCCCCGGGTAGACTTTTGCTTCAAGCAAGCTGCCTGTAAAGGACCTGCTTGGGGCTGCTGGAATGTTTATCATGACATGACTGCTGCAACAAGGGTGTGATCAGGAAGGTTGTTGAAAGACTTTTTCTCAGCTTCTTGACACTCGTTTATCCCAGCAGACACCCATCTGCAGTGCACAGCAGTATCTCAACTCTTCACCTTGTTGGATAGAACGTATTGAGGCCAAACTCCTGGTTAAGTGCAAATACATGCTTTTTTCTAAACTTTTATGAGTGTCCAACAGATGAATCTGCTCTAAAAAGCTTCAGCTGCTGCTGCTAAGTAGATATCACAGGAACTTATGTGTGGGTGAATGCTCTGACAATGAGTGCTCTCTTTCTGCATGAGGGTATTACGGATGCCCAGGAAAAAGTATAATGATGGAGCAAGTGTCCAATTACCTACAACTAGAACTCCTAGAACTCTCCCGAGACCAAGGTGGTACCTTGGTATTTCACAGCAGCAAAAGTCCATCCAATCTGAATGTATTTAAACCTCTCATCTTGCAAGCTACCTATGGCAAATTCCATAGGTTACTTAAGTGTTGTGCAGAAGACATACTTCCTTTTCTCTCTTCTGCTTTGAATGTGCCATCTGATAGCCAAGTATAGTTGGAAGTTGGAAGAGAAATTGAAATTCATCTTTATTTGGCTTCTCCATTCCTCTCCATTCCTATACACACCCATTCTCCCTTCATGTTTCTAGTATCCTTTTTACCTTTCTGTTTAGCCATGCTGGCTTCACTTGATCTTTTTAAAGTCCTTTTGGCCAGCGATATGCATTTGCCAGAGCCCCAGATGGATCACTTTAGTTTCTACATCGTACACAAGGATTTCACTCATCTGTTTCTTTTACTCTTTTTTTTTGAAGACAAGAGAGCTTATAATTCATTTAGTTCCCTTTTTTTGAAGTTAAACATGTTGCCTTGAATTACTTGATTTCTGTTATCCCAGCGTATAGTGGATATGAGCATTTATGATGGCTGTTATGGGTGGCTTTCCACAATAACATTTCAGCCAGTTCCTATGGGCTGACTGTGGTTGCGCTGGCCGTGATCACTTTTCCTTATATAGGTCTTCTGACTTTTTTTTTTTCCTTTTGGCATGGCATCATGCTGTAATGTGACATTCACCTTACATGAAGGTATGACATACATGAAATTACAACACTCAAGTATGTAAAGCTAAGAGAGAATTTTACCAATGTAGGTCAGTTTGTCCGTTATTTTGAGGTTAATTCCATTCACTGCAAGGCTAGCGTGGGACAGGAAGAAAACGACCTCTTTCTTCTGATAATAAGACATGCTTGTGGCAATGAAAGAATTAGGGCCTTGCAGCATTTAGCAATTGCCACTAGAAAACAGGTATTCCTTTTCATGATCTGAGGAAATTAAGGGCAGCAATCCTGAGACCAGAAGGCTGAATAAAGTAGGTGCAAGTCCCTGCCTGATTCCATTTGTGACATAAAATTCCTTTGAAATAAATCCTTTTACAGGTATACAAGCTTTGCTGTTATAAAAAGAGTAGAAGTGGGATTGCAAAAATATAAAAAAATGTCAGGACACCTCAGTTTGCTGTGTATACAATACAAAACAAATATGAAGCAAATAAATACAATCAGCAAACAAGAACCAGGACTCCTTCCATGCTCCAGTTTCCTCTCGCACAGCAATGAGCCAGGCACAGAAGGACTCATTGCCTGCTTATTTTTTTTTACTCTAGGCTCACCCATATTCTGCCTTACGATTCTTCCTATTTTTTTTTTTCAGCTTAAAATAGTTCCTTGCCCCTATTGCACTGTTTGGGAAGTCATTCAAGAATATAATTCCTTATTCCACCTTCCAGTCTAAATTTATTCATGACCACTATGATCTTATTCTAGTGTTATCCTCTGGCTTACATACTCCTTTTCAATCCTTGATATTTACTTACTCAGGATATTTTAAAGAATCATCATCTCCATTCTGAGCCATTGTTTTGCTAGGCTAAATAGGTCTGGGACCTTCTGCAGTCATTACTGCTAAGGATGTAACAGTAATGTCTAGGAGATGGTGTCATTTTCATCTGCAATATGTCATAGAAGTGGCATCAGAGCAGTAAATATCATACTAGAATCACATGATTAATAGTCCAAATAATAGCAAATTTATACAGGTGCTTCATTAACCTCGAGCATCCTCCAGTTAGGCAGTAAGTGATGGGACCCATTCTTGCTAAACTTCTGTTTTGTAATCATATCAGAAGGAGTCGAAGTTAATTGATTTTTTTCTTGTGAAAATCAAGTGTCATTATCTTTAATATCATGATTATTGATAGATGGCAGACCGTCCCATTTAAAATCAGTATCCTAATACATTACTATAACCGTTAGAGTCTATACAAAAATAAGAGATGGTATCGTCTCTGCATTACTTGTGTGCAGAGTTACACCCTGTCTCTAGCACTGCAGACTGACCCCCAAACCTGTTTGCAGATATGGCTCAAGTGTCTTAATCCTAACAGCTCTGCTGTTCTTGTACCTGAGATCAAATAATTCATTTAGCTGTAAGTCAGTCTAACATTTCATTTATTGCACTAAAGCTTCTAGGAAGCTGAATGCATCTCTGAGCGCTCAGGAATTCTTTGTGTCATGGGAGATATCATTTCAAATGAATGCTTTAGCAAGGCTCGGAATGATTGCAACCTGCAGTTTGGCATGAACTGTGGTTACATTTCTAGCTCAAAACATCACACAAATTAAGCAGGGAAATGGGATTTTGATACAGCCAGTAAAAGGAGGATCCCTGAATTCCTAATTTGTGTGTAGCCATGGCAGCTTCCTCTTCTATTCCTACCACCTCTCCCTCTGTCCTCCCCCTACCCCTCTGCCTGTTCCTCTTCCCTTTGCCTTACACAACAGTCTGGGCTGGAATGCCTTCCACTGGGCAGAATTATTTATGAGAGTTCTGCAAATGTAGATGTACTGTTTCCAGCTAATAGAACTCCAATCACTTGCACTGCACCATTAGAGAGGAAACCTACCCAAGTAAATTATACACAGGCCATAAATGGAAGCAGTTGTAGTCTTTTTATGACTCTATAAAACTTTGGAAGTTTATTGCTATTGAACAAACATGTAATCTGATCCTTAAAGCTGAATATTAGAAACCAGTAGGGTCCAAAACCCACATTTACCTTCAGGCTTATTATCATGCTGGTCATAGCATAGAAGATGGGTTTTAATGGCATGTTGTGAGAACCTTTAATAAATCCAGGACTGCTTTCTAGAAGATCTCCCAGCTGGCCAGAATGTAGGGCAATATCAGAAGTCAGTGGAGCACAGAAGAACTTGCAGGTTAATATTCTTTTTGCCAATAAAGGGGTCCTATGAGGACTCCCATGAAGAGCTGAAAAGCAATGTAAAGACATACCGGACTTATTAAGCTCAGCATTCAGCAGCCTGTTGTCTGTGAAGAACTGAAAGTATAAAGTTATTTTTATTTCATCAAGAACTGATAAAACATTGCATAAACAAACTCAGGCCCAACTGGAATATTTAAAGCTGTGGTTGTTGACCTTATTTAAAAGTGTGTTGTAAGCCACTGGCAGTAGAGCTGACTTCTAACGTTGGTGAGATCCATCTGAATTAAAAATGCAGCACGCCTGTGCACTGAGCTGAGCTGTGCGCGCAGGTGAGTAGTGGGGCATCACCTCCGCTGAGGTAGGTAAGTGTGCACGTGATAAAAGCTTTGATCCTTTTTTTTTTTTTTTTTTTTTTTGGTACCTCTGCCCCTTATTGTTATTTTTGCTTGCACCATTTACCAGGCTGGCCTTTCAGTGGAGTGAGCTATAATGAAAATGTTTGAACTGCTGAAGTGCTGTGTTCGCTCCATTTCGAGATACTCAGAGCCTGTGGCATTTTGTGTTCTCATGGTCTACAGTTTTGTGTCAGTGAGTCTTTCTCTCTAGGAGCGGAGGGAGCAAGGACAACAAGGACCATCCACGAGGGGTTAGAGAAGATCTCCAGACTGCAGAGTCATGGCAGAGGCTTTGCTGTCACAGACAGTGCCCCTATTCTCTGGAAACAGGATAACTTTTCAGATGCAGCTTCGTTTGAGAGGACAAAGGCACATCAGGCCAGGGAAAAAGAACTTTTTTCTATATAAATTATCTCAAAGCCTGTATGTAGGCACTGGGCAGGATGTGGTTTCTGTCTGTGGTACCTACTGCAGGGATGCTGTGCTAAGTACCTCAGAAACATCAGTGATGCTAATACTGTGGTGACAGAGGATGGCATTTGTACACTGGCAACTGGTGGGCCTTGCTGAGGTTGGAGGAATGTAGGGGAATCTTCAAGTACTTTGAAATATTTTTATAAATGTCTGGTGGTTCCTTGCATTCATTAAGAGCAAGAGCAGACTAGTGAAAGACACTTAACTGCCTATATCTGTTCTTAGTTGTGTCCTGGAGACTCCCAAGCACCTTGTAGAGCCAACACTGTGGTGGGAGAATTGCATCAGTACCTGGAGGCTTAAAAACATCTCTCCAGATGAAAAACTTTCAGATCACCCACAGTGATACCAATCTGTAAAGATTTAGTAGTAAAAACAACAGTAGGTGAAACACCAAGGTGCTGATGGTTAATACAAGAGAAACTGACAGCAAAGAGGTCTGCATTTTTAGCTAAGGGACTAATATGAGGTTCTGGGACCAATGATCAACTCTGTATTATTTGTTATAATATCATTTCAAGTTTAGCTGTCACTAAGAATAGTCTGAAATATCCCATTGAAGAGAAAGCCAAATTAATAGATCAGAAAATGGAAAAATTATTCTAGCAAGGCATCTCTTTTCTTTTGTACACATGCTTTATTAGAGAAGCCCTCAGTCACTAGTGTACCCCTCACCTCCATAACTCTGGTGTGCTCCAGGTAAATGATGTTCAAACTGCACGTCCAGCTGAAGAGCAGCTGGAGGAGGATCCTGCAGTCATCCTGCACATGGCTCATTCTACCTTGCAGCTCTTGGTCGCTGGTTAAGAACCTCTACAGATAGTTTCCTTACTGAAGAACCGTTTTAATTTTAGGAACATGGAGCTCTTTTTATGACACCAGCACATTATGAAATGCATGTGGTGGCAGCTGTTAAGCCTAATGAAACCCACAGCAGGGGAGAAAACAAAATATCTCCTAGAAAAAGAACAAGCAGGGACCATGGACAGATGTAAGTGGCTGAGAAGGTTGGATTTCCAGACAATATAGCTTTTTTTATCATTTCACTGTGGGGAGGATGAAAGAGGACTGGAATGAATGAAGCCATGTGACTCCTAATTACAAGAGAGATTTTTTTAGAGAAAAATACCCTTCCCTAGGGAAATACCTTCAAATAGGAAGGACAGATGAACTGTCCTTTAAAGGATTAAAAGCAAGAAGAGAGCTGCTAAAAGAGAGCTGCTGGGTCCCACTGTTCATCCACTAGAGCAAAACCATTATAAAGGCACAGACTAAAGGGCTGGGAAGAAAAGTCAAAATTGGATGAAGAAAAATGCAAGCATCAAAATTCAGCTACTTTTGTATAGAAAACAATAAGAACAAAAGTCAAAAGAAAAAAAAAAAGTAGGAGATGGGAATAGTGGAAGACATAGCTGTAAATATTCTGGATTTGCAGCTACCCATAGCCTTCTTAAAGAATGAAACCCATCAGTGTAGGCGGGGATTAAAGATGTATGGAGATGTCCAGAGGAAAAGTATGCAGTGTGAATTCAGTAGATCCAGGCTGCCAGGTTGCCTGAAATAGAGAAGGTATCTGCTAGGTATTCACTATCTAGTTCCAAAAATCTGTCACCAACTCCATTACCATGGGGCTGCCGAACATATGGAAATATAAATTCAATAATAATGATAAACAGCAATGTTAGATGGCAGAACAGCAGACATCCTCAAGGACAATAAAGCCATCCTAACACTGGTCAAAAACAGGCCAGTGCTAAGAAAGCTGTGAAACAAAAGATGTTATCACCTAGGAAGGATAGGAGCTGGTTCTCACAGCTGGTCTTGTAGAGCTGTGGCATCCTCACATAAAGGAAGAGGAACAAAAGTAATGCTGCGGTTTGGGCAACATGCCAGCCAAGTCTAAGATGACATTCTGCAGATGGATATCCAAAAGTTAGAAATAGACCTTGATGCAGCCTATGAGACAGCTGGATAATGCTGTCCCGCTAGCACTGGTGGAGGAGGAGTTGACAAGTCTTCAGCTTGAGTCCTTGTTACTGCTGATGAAAATAGCGCAGAGTGAGGCAGCAGCCAAAGCGCAGTGAGAAGATGTCAGGTGAACTGAGGATCTGCATCAGTCACAAACTATGAGCCTTTGAGAAAGATGGTCTTCATTCACAGTGTCTGCAGATCTACATCGACAGATCACTGGCTGTCTTTTCAAAAGCATATTCAGAATCAGTGGTTAGGATGAGACAGGTTGTCATTTAAGGGGGTGACCATTTGTACCAGTGATATCTATCCCGAGGACTGGCATTTGTTCTTGGATGAGAACCAAGGGCTCCCCACCTGAGCTAGGCACGAAGATAATTCCAGTATCCAAGCTGTCAGTGGTGGGATTCCTACTGCTGGAGGAGTGTCTCCAACTCCTAGAATGTGCAATGGGAGTGAGATATACGCCATGGATGCAGGTAAGATGAAGCACATGAGAACTTACGTCCCTTATTCCGGATGCCTGATAAGAGGAAGGAACTCTTGAACCTTGAAAGACTCCTCTTTTTAAAACCCTGAGAAGTTTTGAATATGAATTGCAACCAGATATCTCACAAGAAATTTCCAGAATAGAAAGACAGTAGCACTTGAGCACTGTAGCTCCAGGGCAGCTACTTAGAGAGAAGGCCTCAGGGCAAGGACACCCAGGCTCTATACATCTGACAGGGAGTTCAAAAATGATGTGAGCTTCAGCTCCTAAGCACAGCTTTGCAGGGCCCATTAGCCCTGGAGACCTGCACAGACTCTGCCATAGGTGACATTTCTTCCTGTGTGGGAGGTTTTTTGTTTGTGTGTTTTCTGCTAAGCAGCAAAACAAAACACTGTACACTTCCCGCTCTCTTGCAGAATGACAGCTTGTTCCCTACTGGGGCAAATAATCTCAATCATTAGTGTTTTAAAGGGATAAAGTCCATGTGGGATAAGGACAGAATCTCAGAATCTGCCCTAACATAATGTTATTAGCAGAAGAACTGGGTTGAGTTGTGGTGTTCAGGTTTTGAAGTTCCGTAAACTCCCAGATTTTGACGAATCCACAGATGCTGTGCAGGAGGACAAAAAAAGTCTGGGTACAGACTAATACAGCAAGCATGCCACAAACTGGGGCTCTGCAAAGCACTAGAGTAAATATACTCTATGGGATGATATATGTAAACAAACTTTCTCTAACAGGAAAGCAACCCATATATCTCTCTGGTGGTTAATCAGTTTTAGATTTTACCCTACCTCCATGCATTTAAAACTTTAAAATAAAATAGCTGGACTGCACTTGGCATGGAAACTGAAAACAAATACCAAGATAACAGCATGTGTAAGTGAGTAATACAGATGCTGGCAGCAATGTCAGTGTGTGCATTAGCCCAGTAAAGTCACGGCTGCAGTGGTGGAAGGAAAGGACCTGTGTGTCTGGTACCATTAGGCTGTTAGAGTGGGCTGAGGCAGGATGGATTCCTGCCCTGTGACATTCCCATGGGCAGCTGGGGAGAAGAAAAAAATTCAGCCACATATCCAGGAGTCCTGTAAGCTGATCCCATCCACGCTGCAGAGGGGTTTTGTGAGAGCTAAGAGCCTCAGGTCCACATCCTGAAAATTAAAATAGCTCCCCATGGTCTTATCCCTCTCTGTAATCTCATGACCAGAAGCTCAGCAATAAATGACTTTCAAATTAATGAGAGCAATCTTGTGCTTCAGGGTGACAGGCTTCTGCTGTCAGGGCTGAAGACAATTTGTAACTGCTAGAGGGCTGAGAGGGCAGTATCCGCAGCTGCCACTTCCAGCATCTGCTGCTGTCAATGTCACCAGAAAGGCATTGTTGTAGATGGGCCTTGGGTCAAATCCAGATGGGGACTGGTCCTTTCCCCAGACAGTGTTCCCTGAAGCTCCAAGGAGCCCAAAGACCTATGGAGCTGTCTGAAGATGCTGCCCAGTGGTAGGATAGTATGTGATGATGGAACAGGTGGTACTGACCTTCTAGGATGAAAATCAGCCCAAAAAATGCATGGAGAGCAGCCAGATAACCCCTTCCCATTTTCTTGGGAAGCCAAAATAACATTGGATGCTTCGAGACAGTCCAATTATTAAATTCTTTGACAAATGCAGTTCCAACCACCCCCCTTTTCTTGCTTGCCCTTGATTCCTCTTTCAATTTCTGCAATAGCTGAAGCTAAATGTTAACAATTTCAAGTGAGAAACAATCACTGTCTCATTTTCTAGAAATTGATGCTTATTTAAAATCTTAAGATGAAACAGTAGCAGTGAAATAAGAAAAAGGTCTGATCCCATCTTTTACAATTCTACAACCATTTCTGAAAAGTTATCACTACTTTTTCCCATATCATAGATGAAATGTAAGCAGCCCAGCACTTAATAATGTAACCTCCTGAATTATGTGTTTAATAGGAAGCAAGTACCCAGAAGACAATAAACAAACATCAAATCTATAAATTACTACATTTTAAAAAAAAATAAAATAACTTTGGCCAGAAATGAGAGAAATGCCTCCTTATTGCCCTTCTGCTGAAACCTTCTAGTGCATTCACAACTCACTGACACCTTGAATTGTTGCTTCAATTCCTGTTTTGGTTGTCACTACTCTCAATTATTTAAAAAACAGACCTAAAATAGATTTATATTTCTCAGATTTTATTAGACAGTAAAAAAGAGAAGTCTGAGCTACAGCAGTAAATAATTTATGGCTTTTGCTAGATGGGCAAGAATACCTAAAAGTATAATACATATATTGGAAGGAAAGATTTTGGACCTTATTGTTTTTCCTGCCCAATGGTTTTGCTAGAAGCAGTTTTAAGATGCATCTTCAATTGAGAAGTTTATTCCCTATCACATAGCTATTTATTATCATCAAATTCTAACCACCAATTCATAAAGGACCCTTCCTGATGGAGCTGATATTTGCTCAGATTTCACAGTGATAAAGCAAAGCTATGGAAGCAGGTGGTGGAAGTACATTTTTGCATGAGGAACTATTTACTGTAGGAAGGGAAGTGATGATGTTTCTTTTTCATGCAACTTTGAAAAATCAACATTGTCCCCTACAATTCCTCCAATGATATCATTGCCTATCCCTTGAAAAAACATTTTTAAGCAGTCTTTATGCATTGCATTGCTTTAACAGGCCTGACTTTGTCTTGCGTGTCCTATTCTCTCACTACTGATCCATGGAGGAATTCACTGAGGCACTGAATTATTCTGAACATTTTCAAGAAACTTGTTCTTCCTGTAAGTTCCAGAGAAATTCTTGGAGTCCTACAGGGGCTATATCCCCCAATGTAATACAAGTTTAGCTCTTAATTCATACTGTTAAGGTCTGGGGATCTTTTTTTACCTACTGCCTCCAAAATTATACCAATACCAACCTCCAGCTGTAGATATCCATGCAGGAGTTTTATTCCTGCTTTGAAGAGATTTCTGCAGTTAGGGAACATAGACATAGGTCTACCTGGTGACTCACTCTGTCAGTACCATATGGAAAAAATGTCCATAATCAGCAAATGTTCAATAGCATGCTACAAAAGTATATCCTTGCTGCCGACGGGGCTCCATGACTGACTTAAGCTCTGAGCAGGAAAAAAATTATTCTTCCTGCATATGTGCTCTACCACCTGTCCTTTGTAATGCCTCTCCTTTCTAGCTCTTCTTGATAAGAGCCCAGTCTCTGACATGTCTTACAGCAAGGATTTCCACAGTCAATTATGTATTGTGGAAACCAGGTACAGTAAACAAACAAAAAAGTCCCAACTCCTGCCCAGTTTGTTTCATTAATTTTTGGGTTGATTTTTTTTTAATAATAATATATAATTCTGACTGAGCCATAGTCAAGATTCTGAGTACACCCAATTGTCCCTGAGTTTGCTTAAAGTGTTTCCTTGATGTACCATAGATTTCATCTCCCTCTAAATCATGTCATGAAAATCTTGTTGCTGTTTTTCCAAGCCTCTAACCATTATGTTAGCTGTTTCTACAGCTGCCTCTACTCCTACTCTATCCTTTATGAGTCCACTTTCAAGCAGAGTTCAAGATAAGGTCACCTTGCTTATAGAAGCATTGTCATCGTTAAAGTGTTATTTTCTGTTGGTGATTTTTTTTGGCCACAACTTCATGTGACACTAAAAAAAAAAAAAAAAAAAGCACAGATCATAGGATAGAAGACTTCAAGGAGCCTCAGGAGATCGTTTAATCTATCACTTGAACTGAAGCAGAGGCAAGGATCAACCTTAATGGATGTTTTAATGTGGTTCTTTCCTTCAGTTGCACCAATACAGCTATCCCTAGCCCATTCTTCTGCTTCCCTTTCTTGAACAACAAGTTCTTGAAAACAGTGGGCTGTTTTTTCTGCCCTTTCATTCCATACAAGATGGAGAGCAAACTGCTGTTGCTGTCTTTGTAACTATTTTTATATTATGAAGGACTACTAAGTCTTCCTTCACTCTTTTCTTTTAGGAAAAAAACCACACTAATTTCTCTGATTCCAGGCATGGGACACTCTTGTCACTCTCTTTCTGGTTTCCCTCCAGGCTGTCTACGCTGTCCATAACATTATTAAAGTGCACAGTCAAGGATGGCTGCAGCACTAACCTCACGACCTCCTGTCTCTTACCAATATACGCAAGGACATTGTGCTGTTGACTTGAGCTGATGGTAAATTTTAATGCTAAGCTTTGTTTCTGCTGTATTTTTGCTAGCAAGTTATTCTCCGTATTGTGCTTATATGTCTGATTTTCCCTTCCTCAAAATATATGTGCATGAAACTTGGCTTCAGCAACAGAGTTTCTGCTTCTGCCTCCCTGACATAATCTGTTGAGAGAAGCTGTGATGTGGACTCTGTTAAAAGATGGGAACACACCAGAGGTCATAGAAGTAGAAAGAGTTGAGCAATTCAGGGTTTTCTACTGCATTTTGTTTGGAATACTTACATAGCTGAAAAGCTATTAGAGTTACAAATGATTGAAGCTAAAAGGATAAAGTTACAAATAATAAAATAAAATAAGAGATAAAGTTAGAAATGAACATTTTATCCTGAAATGTAAGGGCTCCCTGGCAAGAACATGGGAAAAGTGATTGTCCCTTAGCTCTGAGTGAAACCCATGCTCACAGGACATGCAAGAAGAGGAGGGCTGAGGGAACCGCACCACTAGCGGCCTGGAAGAATCGTCAGGAATGCCTCCTCTTTCCTTGAGAAAATGGGCATGGACCACACACATTTTTCATGCCCTTTCTGGGACTATGTATTTATCTAATAGGATAGGATGAAAATTTGATGCAACATCCAAGGAAAGGGAAAGGGTTATCAGTAGGCAGAGGGCAACTGGAAAACTTTGCCCCATGACAGTTCCCTATAGTGATGAATTCCAGTGTATTTGGGTGAGCCACACTGGAGAAAACAAACTTCTGTCTTGTACCTAAGTTCATACGGAGTTGTGCTCTGTGATTTATTTCACTAGTTGTCTTTTCTGTTCCAAATTTGGCAAATATTTCTCAGAAATCTTCCTCAAAAATTTCTCAGTCTTCCCCGAAGTTAAATACATGTTTGCTGTGCTAGAAGCCTGTCAAACTGGTGGCTCTGCTACTACTGAAACTGGAGGGCAGAATACAACAAAAGTCACGGGTGGTTTGAATAAGGCTCCAGGAGGAAGAGATCAGAGAACTGTAGGGTGAGGAATTGTATTTTGCACTCTGAAGAAGGTCAGTGCAAGGTCTGGGCTGATAATCGCTGGATTTAGGAAAGGCATGGGCTCAAATCTCCATGTCCCAAAAGCAAGCATGAGGAATTTATCTCACCTGCCAGGATGCCGTGTATGTTGCCAGAATATGTGATACAAATTTTATTCTTTTGTAATGTAAAAGGTCTAAATGAAAATATTGACTAGGATCCAGAACGAGACAGAACACTACTTGAAAAAGCCTCTGGAATGGGCTGTGAACCATGCACGGTTGTTGTCTGACAAAAGTTTTTCAAAGAGTTGCAGATCTATCATAATAATTTTCTTCAGACCATATTTCCCTAGTACACTTACAATACTGCCATGTGGGATTGCCATAAGCCTTCATAGAGCCAGGATATATCACATTTACCACTTTCTCCATCCACTAGGCCATTTATCCTGCCAAGGAAGGGAAATTAGATTGGTTTGACATGAATTGGTTTTGTCAAATCTATGTGGGCTTTCTCTTACTACCTTATTATCCTCCAGGTGCTTATAAACTCATGCTTTAAAAGTTACTGAGGTTAGACTGACCAGTCTGCATTTCCCTGGGTTCTTCAATTTTTACTTTTAAGCAGTGAATACTATACTTATCATTCCCACTCTTCTGAACTTCCTCCATGTGTTCTCACAGCCAATGGCTAATGCTTCCATGACTGCTGAGGAGCCTTTCGTCAGCACTCTGGAATTAACTCCACTGCATCCTGCTTGCCTTCCTCAGCTCTCAAACTAATTGCCTTAATAATTAATAATTGTTTAAAAAAAGTTATGAGAGATACACTGAATACTTCATTTTTCTCCATATCATCTATTATTTAGGCTCTGTGAATTGTCTAAGGATTTATTTCATTTTCCTCATCCTTAAATATTTGTTTTCCTGCTAGTTCTTTGTCTTTTACTAACTGTACTTCATTCGCTTCCTTTGCGTACTGACCTCCTACTTAAGTATTTTCACATTTAGTTTCCACTTGAGATATGATTTTTTCCCCCCAGTCACTGAAGAGTATCTAATGCAGCCACAAAGTTTCTTCTATTGCTATTATTCTTTTTCTCTTGCACATGGACAGCTTGCTACTGCACTTTTTAGACTGCCTTTTTTTTTTTTTTGGAAGTACCTTTTTTTTAGGAAGCGTCTACTCCTTCATTCCTTTTTCTCTTGTACTCTTTTCCCAAGAAGCCATGTATACCCAATTTCTTGAGTTTACACCCTTGTGGTTTCCATTGCCAAATGTTTTTAAAAGGGTGAGAATAATATTAATAATTGTTATGTCTGCTGTGAGATCCTAAATCAGTCAGAAGAATCTGTAATCTCTTATGATAATGCTATTTAAAACCAACTTAAAATATCAAATGTCTTAAAGAGTAATTTGCACTGTGACAGAAACAAAGAGCTTCCCAAACAAAACTCCCTCTTATTCTGTGTATTGCAAATGTCCTGCCTATAACTTCAGAAACCCCTAGTATGTCCTGCAGTTCAAAAATGACAATTCCTGATGGTTTCCTTTGAGAAATCTCTTTCTTCCAGCAGCTCTCAGGTTCTAATGAGGCTGGGTCTGTCCCCTGTCGGCCTTCCTCACCCTGTGCTCCCCTTGGGCTTATCCTGGTTCCCAGGAAGGAATCCCATGTGCTTTTATCTTCCTGCACAGCCAGCATAAAGCAGGCAGATGCTCTCTTGCCTGCTGCTCATCCACATCCAGAACACAGTGGAAAGGATCCTGTCAATCACCTCGTGTGAGCAAAGAGATTCTCAGAATTCTTCTAAGGCATTTATAAGAATGCTGGTGAGACTCAATCGCCAATGATTTTTATTAGAACGTGTATTTTTAAAACTACTTTTGCATTTGCCCTTTATAAACTTGATACAGTGTGACCTATGCAAAAAGCAGTGAGCTGGAAATGAGCAAATGTTGGTTCTAGTTCTATTTTTGGTTCAATGTTGGAGTGCAGGAAGACCTTGGGAAAATGCATTCCGCCTCCCTGTTCCTTCTTTGCCAAGTGTTTTTTTTTTTTTTTTTAATATATACGAACAGAGCATGACCATATATGACCCAGTTCTTTCCTAAAACTGACTGCCTTTCTGGATGCAGGATAGTAATTTCTCTTTAACTATCCATCATTTGGGAAAGAAGGGATACCAAAATTTTACTGATGTCCCTTCATTACCCTAAAATATTTAGGGTAATGAAGATATGGAGCCCAATCAGTTCTTTGATAATCAGCAAGTGAATCCTAGAATAAGTAAGCCAGATATTTTCAGAAGAGGTCTACTGATGTACCAGCATTACATGCAATGACCAAGGATTCAGGGATGTGCTTCAGGAAGAAGATCCAAAGAGCAGCACCGTAGCTTTGTAATTGTACCTTCCCTTTCCAATATCCTGGACCAATTTTCTGGTCATAGTAAAGAGTTCCAAAGAAGGTACAAACTATACTGCTTGGAAAATTACAGGGAAAGAAAATACTGCTGAAGCAAAGCAAGGGCAAACACTGAAGGGGCCCATCCTAGATGTGCCCATCACTCTTGGGCCATAATGATAAAGTGGGTTTGATCTCTGACTGCAACTCCTCTTAAATGGGATCTGAATTTCCCTAGATGTACCTATGACTGATAATACAGGATTAGAAGTAAAGCAAGCCCTAAACCGCATGACTCTGTGAAATAAAGAAAGAGTAGCTATGTGGGAAGTGTGGCATAGCTTTGCTCTGAAGCTATACAAAAGGAGAAGGTGTTTCAAGTACCTTTAATAAACTGGGTGACAAAGGTAGCACACACTTAATATTTCAGTTTTATTTTCCATTCGTGACCAATAGTCTGGGAATATTTCATAAATTTTTTCCTTGATAAATATTTGTAAGTGCAAGGTTTTAAAGTGAGTTTGTAGGCCAGTTAATGGTTTTACCAAACTTCTGTGCAAGCTTATCTATCCAGAAACCAAGGCTTTAGGTCAGGGTAAGCAGATGGATAGGAGCAAGGGAAGGTCAAAGCAGGTACCCAGAAAATGCTAGTCCTGATGGAAACACATTGATTGTGAATGTGAATGTGCAGTGCAGTGCAATGACCACAGTTATTCAGGGTCTGGATTTTATTCTGAAGATATGTTTGAACCATAAGAAATTGGAGAAACAGCTGCTGAAAGGAATATTTTCGCTTCTGTGGAGGGAGCCTGCATGGATTATTGGAGCCATTTTTATGGGCTTCTTTTCATGACCTCTAGCAGCAAGCTCCACAAAGCTATGTCCATATCTAATTATTTCTCATGGTTGCGCATATCCAACAATAAGGCAAACTCCACCGTTAACAATCAACTTTCTTCCCATTTTCATGTCCACAACTGATGACTATCAAGTCAGCTTACAGCCCTTTAAAGTAGTATAAGAGATCAAATATGCACGGAATATTTTAATATAACAAGCCTTCTTAAAAAAAAAAAAACCACAAAAAGTAATCTGCAACCCTTGCTGGTGACATATTCAGCTTCTGTGAAATGACATGATATGTAGTTATTTTCATTCACTATCTGCAGCAGACTCAGTCTTTTTCCTTTGCATTTGGATAGTTTTTCTGGAGATATGCATGGCCAGAGGATGCTTTTTGTCAGAACACTCGGCTCTGCAGATGTGAAAGAGTAGAAAAAGCAAAGCAGCACAGTGATACTTCCTCAATATCTTCTCCTACCCTACAGTGATTTCCATCACTGTAGGGAATCTATCACAGGAATCTTCTGAGATAAGTTGATATCCTTGCTTTTAATATTTTGTGACAGCTTCTTCAACCATGACTTTGCCCACATTGTAAAAAAAATATGCATTCAATTTCAGCATCTGAAGTCTCCAGTGGAAGAGAGTTCCACAGCCTATCTTCTGCTACACCAGTTTGACGGCCCTCATTTCCCATCCTGTATGAGTCAGTAAAGTTACTCCTTTGTCCTCTCATTTTCACTCCCAAATATTTATTATTTTCCTTACACATACCTTTCATGTAAGTGAAAAGTTCTAGTGTGTTCCTTTTTCCAGATTTCTGCTCCTACCTTTTCACCATGCTACTCTCCATTTTGCAGTGCTAATTTATCCTTTTTGAGGGGATGACTCAAGTGTTCAAGATGTGGATACACCACAGATTTATACAGTGACATAACTGTTTACAGTTTGGCTCTCCTCTCCTTTCTTTGTACACTGCAGCATCAATTTGCTTTTACACAGCCATGAGCATTGAATTGATACTTTCACAGAACTATCTATTATAAAACCCTAAGTCACTTTTGATCTACTGTGAATTCAAGAACTCTTTCCTGAGAGGTAATAGCTAGCTCAAAGCCTATCATTATGTATGTAAATAGAGAGTCCTTTTCCCCACGTTGTATAATTCTATGTTTATCTACACTGAATTTCAACTGTCATTTTCTTGTATAGTCATTGTTGGGGGATTTGTCTGCAATGTTTTACTGTCAGCCCACTTAAGAATTCAGAATCACTTACTATCATCTGCACTATTTCAAGACTGATTTCCTCACAAAATCTTGGGTTGAAAAAGAATCTTAAGCCGTCAAAGTCAAGAAGTTAGCTCCAAGCTTAAATCTACATATCTGAGTCTGAGCTAGTCTTGCAAGATGCCCTGTTAAGCCAGGGGAGAGAAATAAGCACCTACAGATGACTGGTCACCATCTATTTTTATCTATTGATTATAAAGTGAACCTACAGTGACCTACAGTCCACTGTAGACTTGGCCATCTCTTCTTTAAATGTCTGCATTATAGTGGGTGAATCCATCAATGGGATTCTTGTTCTCTCTAGGAAGTCATCACTATTGCGACAGTTCCAAATCTCATATAAAATTTCTATTGTATATCATTTCATCTGGACAGAGCTCATATTTCAAGGATGTTGCAGCGTAATTTGGTTTTCCCACAGAAAGTTTCAATTTTGCTCTGTCTTTCCTAGTTCTAACATCATATTGGAACCTTATTCTATAGGACTATTGAATTCCTGGATTCAGATTTGTTTAAATAATCATTTTTATCATAAATAAATAATCTTAAAGTACTGAGTTTTTCAGTGCTTTAACTGTGCTCCTTTCCTTTTACTTTACCTTTTACAGATACAATAGGTCTACTACATGTATCAAATATTATCTTTGCATATAAGGTTGTACATTTAGGGGATGTAAAGCAATTGTATTCTTCAGTTATAAATCAACATGTTTAATTGAAGCCAACACCTTTAAATGAAAATCTCTTATTTATTTTGTTATACTTATATGCAGAACTTTGGAATTGGCTTTGCATTATAAAATAAAACTCTAGTTGCTTATGTTCTTCATCTCATGCAGACTGATTTTTTTCTTTTTTTTTTAACTTGTTATTTCTACACTTTAATTTTGTTCTGTTTTATTTTTAAGGAATCCTATCCTTCTCCATCACTGAGATCTAATGTTTTCCATTAGAGAGATCATTGTTTTCCGTTGGAGAGAAGGAAAAAATTGCAAATATCATCTTCTACAGGTAGATCATAGACAGCCTTGGCGGGAATGATGTATGATCTAAATGCCACCAGCCAGTTTCCAGCAAAAAATAGTTTTTGTCTTAAATCTATGGCTGGACCTTGAATATAACATTAATGTGTGCACCAGGTTTGATCTGTGCTGAAGGTTATGTGACAGACATTATATGCAGTAACCTCTTGGTAGTTTCAGGAAATATATATATAAATATTTATAGATATATATATAGTGCTGTGTATCTCTACTTGCTCTGTACTTTTTAGCTGCTTGCTGTCTGATAGCCAGATTTCTATTTTTCAATTAAATATACACTTCTAAACAAATCTGGTGCTTTTGATCTTGCAAAATGAAAAGTAGCTCATCTTCACTTTTGTAGGTCACTCGACAGATGAAAAACAGACTTTTCTGAACCTCTTCCAGGTGTCTTTTATTTCTGGAATGCTCCAGCTCTGATCTCCTAAGCTGCTCCCTTCTTCCTTTCACCACAATTTCTTCCACTCTTCTGCTTCAGGATGCACTCTCCTGTTTCAGCACTATACCTGCCTGGTGTTACGTAGTATTTCTGGGTTTTGGCTAATGAGCAATTTGAATTTCATAATAGTGAACAGTTCAAGGCCTAATGAAAATTACAAAAAAAAAAAAAAAAAGGGTAAGGGAATGAAGGTCGTCTTGTTTTGTGAACCAGTTTACCACATCGGCATGAACATTTTCAAGACGCTGGAAATACGCCTTCCTTCCACCACAGCTCACCTGTTCATACGCTCCTAAAAGCTGGGGTGGAGGCCATGGCCAAAGGCTGGAGATCATCAGATTGTGGATGAAGTCCAACTGACTCTGTGAGAAAGCTTAGAGGTTTTATGATATGGTTGCTGCTGTGGAAGACACGAGTCACTGACCTGGAAAAGATCTGCTCCAGTGTAATACCTCAGGTCCCTACAGAAGGAATAATATGGCACATTACAGGGAAGCCTAATTTGTCCTTAATCCCTTGTGAAGACACATGTGTGTTTGACCCGACACAGCCGTGCTGCTTTAATGCTGATGGAGAGCTTTCTTCAATTATGATGAAAGGGAAAACTTTGTCTGGCCTTTTTTTTTAGCTGCTGTTTGTGCCTTGACCCATGAATAACTAAGAGAACAGTGTTATTTTTAGGCTTGATTGATCATAAACGTCCTGAAACATCATCTATTAAATTAATAATTTTCTGTGCTTCTTTAGTAGTTTCATGAGCTTCTTGAAGATTCTTTCCTGTACAAAAGACACAGTTGGCACAGCCCTGCTAGCCAAATTTTCTCCTGACCAGTGGTGAGCATTTAAGATTGATTAGAAAGGAACTAGGGACTAGATACCCCAGAGTGCCAGGCATTAACCTTTGCTAAGAGGATCCTAGGTCACCTATAACATGTTAAGAAAGGGTTGTCACTGCAATAGAAAGAGATAGCTGAGAGCTAAAAATTGGACACTGAAATTTTAGTGAATTAATATGAAGTCAGGATGTCCTCTAGATGAAGTGTTGGTTGGTTTTAAAATGAGAATCTAATCTTTTGAAGTAAATAATGATTTTCTGTCATGACTGTATGGAATACAGTGAAATTATGCAAAAGAAAAACTTTCTGGCTTCAGATATTGACTAACCTCTACCTGGAAAAGGATGATGAAGGAACTTCTCCTGCAGGAAAGAATTTTCCTACTGAAACTCCTGAATATGACCCTGAGACCTGGCGAACTTCAGTCTCGTCCTTCTTTTCTAAGAATTGCTGTGAAGAAGGCATTTTTGAGGAAAGAACAGATTGTGCTATCTAGTGCCTCCAGAGAGAATGTCTGAGTTAACTGGTGTTTAAGGAAATTATTTTAGTTTTAGCCATGGGATTCATTTTTCGTTAAGACTACTGTATAGCTGGACTCATAAGAGCTTGCGTGGTATTAACAAGATCCTAAATGAAGGAACCAATTCATTTCATTATTGATAACAAAGTCATCTTCCCAGAATAGCAAATGAGGTAGGATTGGCACTTTCAGATAAAGCCCTGATTACTGCCTGTGGAATCTATTACGTTCTATTATTTCTCCAAGATAAAACTTTAAATCATCTGTCTAAAATGCAGACATTCGGTGGATATTCCTTCCACAGAATCATTTCATATTATTTTTGAAACTTTTTCAGTTCTGTTTATTTTTAATTTTTACTTTAATTGGCGCAGAATTTATTATTAATATGGTGCAGAACATTCAAAAAGTCTGAAACTAAATTCCTTAGCTAAGCACTGGGCTCTAACAAACTTTTAGAAGAACTTGAAGTAATGAGTAAATTATTAAATAGCACTAAACCAATTCATAATTCATCATTATTGATATTTATTCCAATGGCTGTTAGTGAGGAAGGAGATGGAAGGGGATGACATTGAGCAATTGGGAAAAACACAGAAACGAACCTGTAGAATTATAGACGTAGGAAGAATAAGTATATCCAAGAGCAGAGCTGACTGAGCACCACCGGAAGACAAGCATGTTGGAAATCACAGGAGCTCTTTGGAGAGCATGAGCTTTGGGATAGATTCAGTTACTCTATACCTGGAAGATTAAGAGGACGTTCTACCTCACTTGGAGAGAGAAAGCCGTGGGTATATAAAGTTACTGCTGCAAGAAAGAGACATAAAAGTAGATGGGAAGAGACTCAAGCACAGAGAAGGAACTGGAATGGGTAGAAAAACCAGGGAGTCAAGACAAAGCTGAGAAAGGGAAAAAGATGTGAAAAGAAGATATTGTGGGATCACTTGGAGACGGTAACTTTCACTCCTTCCCTAGGAAGCATCGTGAAGGTGCAAGGCCCACTACTGGACGTGTACTAGGAGGAAAGAGCAGACCTTTGTGGGGCTGAGGACCAAAGGGCAGTGCTTGAGGGTCTACATTCTGCAGCAGGAGTGGGTGCAGTGCTCAGAGGCCATGGGTCAAAGCTAGGCACTGGTCACAGCTTTCCATGCTTTTTATCGTTGTATGAACCATGCTCCTAATGGAAGTGCCCCAGCCAGTGCTGTCCTTTTAAATGCAACAAACCCTCTGCAGGTTGGATGACAACCAGATTATCCATTCTAGCAGCAGTTCTTCTAATGTCACAGCAGGAAATTCTTCCTAGAATGGCAGAAAGTCATGGTTAAACCAGACTACTACGTGTCATATGATTATCTCAAGCTGCTTTTATGTTTCCTTAATAAATTGCACAAGGTTTGCCTTTCAACAAACCTCATACAAATGCAGCTGTCTAGCTGGACACCTTCTAGATAGACTTTTCTAGCCGATGGTGTTTCTTCTTATGGTGTTGCTTTCAGCACATTGTCATCCAGGAGTTTCGAGGGACTCCATCAAGTAGCGATTAATAAAGATTTTCAAATGAATACAAGTCTCTTCAAGCTTTGGACAGCTCTGTAGGAAGCCTGCTTTCAATTAGCACCTATTTAATTCTTTTTTTTCTTGTTGACAAATCCTCTTTTTGTTTAACCCACTCCTCCATGAAATCATACGACCCCCTTCAAGTCATTTAGCCCTTGATAAGTGCTTTCAGCCCTTTTTTTTGCAAATAATTAATCTAATTTGGATTAGAGGGATTATAGATGGTTTTACACCTCACTTGATAACACTTCATTCTTACTCAGCACTTTCAATTTTACCCAGTGTTATGAGATTCAGAAGGCATATCAGAAAATTCTCATTGTAAATGGTTCTATATCATGATTTAGCGCAAGAATTGCTGCTCTTGTTGCAGAATCAGGGACAGTGAGGAATTCTGTTCTTTACATGAGCTGGATGACATTTATTATAAAAAAATGTGCACACCAAAGAAGCAAACGGCTGAATTTTATGTTCTGAAGCTGCAACATAAAAAGAATAGTGAAAAAGGAAGAGAGATCTGAAATTTAAGGAAAGCTTTATGGGCCACATTATCAAAAGATACATTTCAGAACAGCTGAATGGATGTTTCAAAGCTCTGATCCCAAATATGCACTTTAACTCCAAACTACTGCTTCCCTTAAATCATAACCTATTTAACAACATCTGTACAACTTCCTCCTACTACCTCCCTGACTTTGGATAACTTGTACAAGCATCCACGCCTCTGATGAACAGTGCAGTTTTGCTGTTCTTGATTTGCTTTTGCTCCACCCAAAAAAGTAGTTAACTGGCCCCACTACTTCCCACCTGGTGATTCACATCTGCAATTACCTTCACCCCTGCTTGCCGTGCAGAAATAGATGTTGTAAAGTGCAGCGTATGAGGAACAGAGAGTTTATGGGAATTTCCAGAAAGAGATGAAGTGCAGCGTGCTGCGACCACAGGCTGGACTCACTCTGAGAGCCCCTCCAGAGATGGTCTAAGTATCTTCCTGATACCTATATAAAAGAATAAGAAACAGCAAAAAAGCACTCAGCACTGTCCATTGCTATTCCCTTCTTTCTCCTGAAGTGGACCATATCTGCCAAAGCATTTTATGACAGTAACCTTGGACCAACAAAGTGCCTCACAGCAGAGTCCCCAAAAACAGCTTGCACCGCTAATAGAACAAACCAGAGGCAAGAATGGTTCATCCATGTCCTTGAGAAAGACTTATAGTGGTCTAAAAAGTGATTTGATCTAGGAACTAGATCTACAGGTACACTGAAGGTGCGACTTAATAATTAACGCCTTCTTCTTACAAATAGTTATACTAGAGTGAGGTGGGTAAAGCACAGACCCGCCTGCATACCCGTATGCATGAAGACATGCATGCAAATTGTATTGTCATGCTGGAGTTAACCTTGATACATTTATTTTATTTTTCATTTCTGTAGAATTGAAGCTCTGCTCTAAATCAATTAGAACAAGCCGGAGGCAAATCTGGAGGTTGATTAATGAAGGGGTCAGCTGCAGTTGCTTGGATCACTATTGTTGATTGGAAATGTCTGGGAAGTTTGTTTTCAGGACAAAACCAACAAACTGGCTTCATGTTTACAGTTTCCCAGCAAATAAAAGCCAGTTATCTAGGATGTCATTTATATTCCTGTGGTGAAACTGTGAAGGTCTGTGCTGCAGAAATACACATACAAACAAGTGAATCTTCTGTCTACACCAAACATCCATCTATTGCTCCACAAATTCCAGAAAAAAAAAAACACACTTGTATGCTTGATTTTTGATTCACACTTAGCATGGGTGCTCTGCAGATAGGACATCTTGCATCCTTGCTGATACAGACATTAAAAAAGCATGGGAAACATGCATGTTCTTGCCCAAACAGTTCCATTCCCTCTTCTGCTGCTATTTATCATTTCACCTTCTTCATTTGTTCAGTATAGGCCATTTTGATAAGCTGTTTTTGATAATGTCTATTTCTGAATGCTAATAGATTATTGTAACTGAGTTGTTGCCCAAGATATAAAGTAACCAGATGGCAGGAGCCTTCTGCATTTCTAGGATGGTGGAAGTGAGACCCGTCAGAAGGCAAACAGGACTTAATGAAGGCAAAAAAAAAAAAAAGAGAGAGACTGAGTCTTGACCATACATGGAGGAAGAAGGAATCTGGTTCTTCATTTTTGCTGGGGCATTCCAGGAAAGGAAATCTTAAAGGCAGATCCTTAAAGTGAAAAAGGCGGAGGGAAAAAAAGGACTGTGAGTACAATTCATGATAACAGCTTGTCTAAAATGCCAGCCCTGAACATCCATACCCTAGTGCTTAGCTTCATAGTCTAAGGTGTGAACTTCATACTCACTCTCAGACAGACCCAACTCCTTTTCCCTCCATGTTTCAGATATCCTTTCTCTCCTCCTTGGGAGGGTATGAACACAGATTCATCTAACTGCAGGAGAGATTCTCCATGATCAGCATGAGAGAGTTGACCTGCCATGGGTGGAATTCCTGAGGAACATCCAGTAGGAGTATCCCTCAGTAGATACTGCCCATTCAGCCCACAGCTGTTCATGTCCAGGGCGCATGGGACCTCCAGGAAATTCTGCCAAAAGAAGCTAGCAAATCTCCATCAAACATGCAGGAACCAGGAGTCACCGACCGCTGAATCTCAATTCATGTGGTTATCTTGAGCACATTTAACCTGTCTGAAATCAAGAGGAAGATCTGTTGTTGCTCATTAATAAACTCAATGAATTCATCTTATAGATCAAAACTTTGCAAATAGCTTGTGACCTTTTTAATCTTCACTATTGCCTCCACCTCACACAACAAAGTTTTGACAAGACAGGGGAGCTACCATTATGGAGGAGTCTCCAGAGGCCCTCTACATTAACTTCATATCCCAATACATTCTATTTATGCTTTAAAAAAAAATAGTTCTACATTACCACAAATAATACATTTGGAGTACCATCTTTCTGTGGGTCCATCATGAATTAATGCTTATCACTGTCACTACCACGTTCAAAAAATTACTAAATCTCAGCAGAATCTATGACATCAGAAAAGTTAAATATCCAAAATATTTTTTTAGCAAAATATCCTCAGTGCAGTCTATTAACATCCAATCCAACAAATTAACACACTCAGAGGCTTTATTGTCATTCTACACAATTAACAAAAACCTCCTGTTTTCTCATGTGTCGGGGAAATGGCTATAGGCATCATTCTACTACACCAAGTAGCTGGGCTCCCTGGCAGGAGACTTTTCATGAAACATTTCCTATATACTTTTTGCAATTTCCAAAAAGCTTTAATCTTGTCAACAGGCTTTAACTTGACCAAAAAGGAATGCATTTGTCCACAGGTTCTGCAGGGTGCCTGTTAGACTTCAGAATGACATCTTTGCAAATGACTAGGTTTAGCTGAAAATCAGGAGGATTGTAGAGAAGCCCAAAAGGAAAGCTATAATTTTATTTTTTTTAACCGATACAAAAAAAAAAAGTCTGACAAAAGAACGTATTATTTTCTTTGCAAAATCTAGCTGGTAAATATTGACAAAGTTGTAAGGAATTTTAAGAAAAGGTTTTATAGAAAGAGTTAACCATGTTAACCTATACTTATCCTTAGAATCACACCTGAGAATTAATATTTATTTGCTATGATTTAATTAGAATAAATTTTACATAGTTTGCTAGTAGGAAAAGGACAGCAAAAATAGAAGTGTTTCATTTTCCTCTTCTGGTTTTCCAGTCTTCTACCTTTAGGAACTTGTTTTGCCCAGTGGAAGGGGGAAAAAAAAAAAGAGAGAAAAAGAAGGAAAAAAAACACGCAATTTTAAAAATTAAAATATAACACATTTCTAACAAAACAACAAAAAATATTGATAAACTCAGTCCGATCATGTTTTTGGCTCCATAACAAAACTGTAAGATGAAATGCAGCTGTGCTTGTCATCAGTTTGCTGCTTCTCCAGCCTGTAACCCTCCACCTGGACCTGACTGATGGGAGCGAGGGGCTTCGTCAAGGGCTGCTGTTTAGGCCCCAACCCAAAGACCTGGCCAGATATGTCAAAGCAGCCTGACAGTCACATAAAAGAGGCAGAAAATTTCCCCAGATAGGCCAAAAAAAGAGAGACATGAGGACAGGTTTCAGGACTTTCCTTCACCCTCTGTTCCCCAGCAGATCCTTCTTCCCTGGGGGCTCTCCCTGTCCCTCGAGCTCTTAAGAGGGGCTGCTCCAGCCCGCTGCCATCTCACACACCAGTGAAGTATGGGGTAGACAAGTGTTCGTGGGAGGTGATGTCTGCGCAGCAACAGAACTGCTCTCATCGACAGATCATATTTTCTCTTTCCCAAAAAAGAGGAAGCTTTGAATTTTCTGCCAGTGGCGTAAGCAGATCTGCTGGAAATGAGATAACCCCGATGGCCCATTTTTCACCGTGCTGTGGCTGCTCCCATATGCAGGATACCTTTGCTCTCCCAGTCTGTGTCTTTCACAGCCTGCCAATTCCTGTCTTCAGGGCATTATCAGCTACCATATCAGAAAATCCCATTTTTATTCCCTGCTCTGTCGATCACCAGCTGCAGCCCTTGCAGGTCTGAACCAGGAGATTGGATATTTCTGGTGAAGTCCAGCATGAGTCCAGAACTGAATTTGGTATTGCCTAGAGGGCTGCATCTCCTCCACCCTCATACCTAATTGCTTTCCAGAGAACGAAGAGATCATGAGAAAAGTATAAGGCTGATCCTAGCAGACTCAAAACAGGGGTTTCCTTTCCTAGGTTTTTTACTCAGGGAAAGACATCCTAGCCCGAGGATGGTCCCCCCACCTCCCTTAACTTAAACTATGTTTATCATGGGGTAAACAACAACAATGACAATACAAGATAGAGTATTTCAGCAAGAGACCATGATTCTTCTGAGGTTACCTCGGGAGCAAGTTTTCCTCCTTCCCTCCTTGCAACATCCAGTTAATATTTGAGTTGTTAATAAAAAGCTGTTTTCAGCTTCCCTAACTCCACTCTACTCAAGAACAACATGTGCCTTGTGTTTCCTTAGCTTCGCTTATCAGATCTCCAGCCAAAATGAATGGCCAAATCTCTTACAAACACAGAAATTAAATGAAAACAACACAGTGCCAAGTTCTTTGCAAACACAGAAGTGAAATGAAAAATGTTAGTCTCCGTAGGTTCACCCAGCACATTGAATTATTATCTGTCATGGCCTGTTCTTACATTTGTCCTTTCCCTGTGGTTGATAAATAAAACTTCCCACAGGTTCTGAAGCTGTATCAGGAATTGCGTAGCAGATAATGCTAATAAATCTCATGGGTTATCTCTCTGACTTGCCTGGCAGTCTAATAGCTCAAAAGTCTTGTGGTTCCTAATGTCTTGCTTTTTTAAAAAGTGTAACTTTGAAATCTTTATTTCCTTGACCAGAGGCACAATGGCCTGATCAACATGGAAATGACTTCAAGTTATGATCTTCAAGACAAGAGCTCTGGGCTCATGCACCACAAAATTTTTTTATTCAAAATTTACATCTTCATCCAGATGAGTTGTCATTCTAGTGCTAATGCTATTTAAAAGCTGTACGCTTTGTGGGATGTGCAGCCCTAGGGTATGGTATGGCTGGGTGCAGCTGGCATAGAGCAAAGCTGATTCTAAGTGATTTGACTCACTGCTGCCAAGAACCTAAAAGGCAGGAGCTATTTGCTGACAGACTTTCAAATGTAGATGGTCCGGAAGAGCTCCTACTCATGAGTCAGATCCTGTCTCCCATGAAGTTCCAGCGCCAGGACTGCAGTTCTGCAGGCCTACCCAGCATCCCGGTAGGACAGCACCTGTGTGCAAGGTCCAGATTTGAGGGAAATTACTCATGTTTGCATACACGTAGGTTTCAGGTCTTGTTTGGAGTTCAAGCATGCACCAAACTGCCCTGAGGAACAGCCAGTTGAAGCTCCTAATCTCCTAATGCAATGCTGTAGGTGTCCACATATAATTGCCTGGCCCTGGTACAACTTCAGCTTTATTTCAACACAGGGAACAGTGGTTCTGACTGATCGCTTGGGAATGCCGCATTGCCATTCTCTGACCAGGTTTCTTATGGCCCTCACGAAACAGAGCCAGGCAGCCTCCACTCCACTCTTTCACCTTCTTTATAGGAAACAGAGACAAATATGCCTTGGCTACTTGGATTTTTTTTTCTTTTTCCCCCTTGGAAGCTGATCCCCGAGAAACAGGGCTTAGGTTGCAGGCACTGGGAATGAAGAGCATTCCTTTTTCCCATTCAGAAGTTTGTCACTGATGCAGATCCTCAGTTTAGTTCACTTGACATTTTCTCTCTGCTCTATGGCTACTGCTTTGCCATGTGCTATTTTTTACAGAGGTAACCTGGAACCCAGTTGGAGCGGCCTATTCCCTCTCCACCACTGCTAATGGAACAGCACCTTCCAGCTGCCTTGTGGGCTGCATCAAGGCCTCTTTCTAACTTGTCTTCTGAACATTCATCTGCAGAATATGGCCCTAGATTTTGTTTGCATGCTGCCAGGTCCCTTCTCCCTTTTGTGCCTACACCCCCATGTTGCAAAATTAGGCCTGACCACCAATAACTTTCTACCCAAGGATGATTTTCCTCTTGTACAAATGTCTTTCAGGCAATAGCATGCCTTGTTTTGTGGCAAAATTACTTAACATACAGATTTGGTTTTTAGAAATATGCTTGAAAGAATTCACATTTCTCCCATAGGCCTGTGTTGCACAGATTATATTCCAGCTGGTTCTGCCGCCCAGCAGGTAAAGGACTAGGCACCAATCTAATAGCAAATGTAGGAATGAACGAATGAGTACATGGCAGCTGCTTTCTGAAGACTATCTCCGGAGCTAATGAGCTCACACTGAAAATCTCTTGCAGCAGAATTCCAGCTGCCCACACTGCTGGCTATGCAGCTATTTCACCCGAAACGAGGAGTCACCAGATGAGATGGACATTTTACTTCCTTCTGCAGTGCTTTAGATAACATGTACCATGTCTGTGGACAGTGTTTCTCCATGGTCTGTCCTGTACTGTGTCAGTTTGTGTGTCTGTGACAGTTCTGCACTTGGGGACATAGGGAGGTGCCCAGGCAACCCACTGCTTTCTTGCTATAGTTCTAAGTATTTCCTGTGGTGGTTCATCTGGGTATGCCAAGAAGCACATTTACAAGAAGCCTGACTTGCTTCCCAAACCACTTTCACTTTAAAATGGAATGACTTGTCTGACAATGATCTCATCTTTAAATGAGGAATCTTTTCTTCTTTTCCAGTGTTACCTGTGGATGCCAGAGTTTAGCCTTCCAGTGCGAGCACCTATTCTTCTATTTCTGCTTTTTTCCTTTGTTTGTTTTGAATTGAAAATGGTATCCATCTCCTGGCTCTTTCTGGCTGGGGCTACATTGTTCATCAGACATATTTATTAGCTTATCTGGTGGTTTCGCTATTGTTCCTCACAGAGTTCTCTCACTCCCCCTAGTTTTTGTTCCTTGATAAAATAAGAAAAGCCTTACATTCACTGGCTCATTTCTATCCCCTTCTTGGCTTCTCCTTATCACACTTTTTTTTCTTGCTTCTATTATAAACCTGCTTAAAAGGGGTTTTCATTCTGGAAATACAGTGTTTGTGCTGGTATAAGTCTCTTTGCAGGGCATGTCTGGGGTCTCTCTGTGTGCTTCATTTTCCCCTCATTTTTTGAAGTGGGTCTTGCTAGACACTCTGGTGCCCGTATTTCATGTATTGATACTTGCTAAGCATATGAACTGACTCTTTATTTCTCATATTGAATCTGTGCATGAAGTGCTTTTGAAAAGAATTCTGTTATATTAACAGTCTAGATTAGGGCAAACTCCAGCCTCAGCATTATCTCTACCAGCGTCTCCTTCTTTCTCTACGTTTTTTTGTAGTTTGCTGCAGTGGGCATTGCTGTCAGGAAGGAGGAGAGCTGCAGGACAGTAACTCATCTCCACACTGTGTGTAACCCCGCGCTGGCTGCAGGGAGCAGTCACAGGGATCAGGGCGAGCTGAGTGATTTGGCTCTTTCCCCACGTTTCGTACCAGCGCAGCTGTGTTCTTGGTGTCACTCCTTGACTCCGTGCAGCTTGCTGAGTGTCTTCCACTGTGCCATTCTGTGTCTAGTTCAATGCAGCAACACACCCAGGCGCAGGTATGTGCACATCCACACCTATAACCAAAGCATTCACATTCCAAACTTTTCTGGTGAGGTTATTCTACAATAAGGAGACAGATAAACCACACCTTTCTTCCTCTATATGGAAAACATTGCATAGTTCTGCTCCTAAAATAGTGTGTTATGTATTCCCAAGCACATAAAATATATCTAATGGGGAAATCTGGGAGAATTGGAGAACCCTCTTCTTCAATTAAATACTCACATCAGTGAGAAGATGGATATACCTTGACTACTGGCATGAAACTCAGAGGCCTGTCGAGGGAGCAGTGATGTCTGTGCTTCCTGAGATCCCAAAACAGCCAGGGCTGTGGGTGCACATCCAGCCAGGCCCAGGGACACCTAACATGGAAAACAACCCATCCCAAGGGAAAGGACTGTAAATAGGACTGTTCAGGGAGCTCTGTCTGGGGGACAGAAAGCCCCGTGGCTTTGCAGTGTCTACATAGGCTCAAGTAGGGGGATGATTTTGTCCCCCTCTAGGCACTAGAGATAAATAGATCCATTCATACAAGTTGTTTGGCTTCCTCTATGCAAACAACAACAAAAAAAAAGTGGTTTACTCATTCTTAGCCAGCTCTCATAAACTGATGCCTACAGGAGGCTATTTTCTTTCCCAACCTATAAATGGAGCCTCCAGCAACTGATTCAGACTCACTGCTCAGACAAACTCTCTACTGGTGATCAAAGTGACCGTGGGTCCCCAGGATCTACAGCGTGTCCCTCTCACTGGATCAGGATCTCAGGTGGCAGTTAGCTTCCAATCTTTCCTCAGCCTCTCATTCTGCTGTGGTGGCCTGCAGGTAGGCATGAGGATGGATGGTCTTCTCTGATCCGCCTTCCTTGCACATACTTCCTATGCATCACAGTGCAGGAGCACTTTGTAACAATCAAAACCATGTACATGTCATAGATCCATTTTACAGCTTCCTAGTGATTTACTCATGCAGCAGTGATGAAGCTTTTATTATTCAAACACTTTGTAACAGGGAGTCTTTGCCATTATTATGATTATTCACTTTAGAGCACATGTAAACATGTTAAGGGCTCAATAGACATTTTTTTTTTAAAAGTCAGCTTTTTCCTGAATGCTTCCATTTTAAATAAAGATATATGACAGCAGACTGGTGCCAGAACAACAAAGAAGACAGAATAATAAAGCAGCAAGTCTATAAAGCAGCTCACAGTGTGTGCACTTATAATTAAGTCTCTTCTTATGGTCACTTTATAACAGTCTCCAAGCCTCAGCAAGCCCTGGTTGAATTTTTAGCTCTCTCTAGTTTGGAAATGGGACAATCATCAGATGCACCTCCACAGTGGTTATCTCTGGAAGAAGGACAGTCCTTGTGAGCTGGGTGTGTGATTGACTGGGAACCCAGAGGTTGATATCTGGGTTGGGGAAACAGAGGAAGCAAGTACTGACGATGGAGCTGCCCATCCATGTATTTTCTTATGATGGCTTTGGTACTAAAACACATGTATTTACAGGGTTTCTTATGCCCAGGGCACAGGCATGATCTCCACATAGCTAAGCCTGAACAGAGAGGAGAGGAAGCCTCTCTACCTGCCCTACATGTTCCCCTGGGAAGAGGGGTCGTGGGCTACAGGACATTGCTGGTTTTCCTAGTGCCAACCACAGCCTCTGGGCAGTGTCAGGATCAGAGCAGAGATGGCCATGGCTACTGCACGTGGAAGTGGAGAGGTGAGAGAGCCCGGAGACCTGAGCTCTTCAGGATCTGCTGGTTTCATCCCTGGTGCACTCCAGCATGGCTCTGTGGCATTAAATGAAAACCTCATTAAATGAGAACGAATTATGTCAAAAAATACAGGGGTCCATAGCCCCAAAATGCCTCCTTGCTTTTGGGATGTTGAAAAGGAGACAATTTTACCCCAGATACCAGGCGAAATACATAAATGAACAATCAAACATACTTTTTCTGCTTGTTTCTACATATTTCTGATGCTGGGTGAAAGCAACAAAGAAGCTTTCTGGATGAGGGAGACACAGAATTTACTACACTGGAAAATAAATTCCAGTAATAAATTAGGGCATGATCAGAAAATATGTGTAGTATTGCTACCTCGTGCTGAGAGGAGAAAGGGGTCTCCACAGGAGAAATATGTTCCTCCCTGTCAGGAAAACTGCTCATGGCCTCTCAAAAGCAGCTAAAGGCAAGAGACCTTGACAGCCTTCCCAGCAGATCAGTCTGGGGTGTTCGGTGCCCAAAATACACCCCTAAAGAGGAGATGCTGGAAGCCAAATTGGGCAAGGTAAAGGATATGGTGACAACACAGGAGCAAAACTTCCAACAGTTGCCTGCAGAAATGACAGTACGTGCGAAGGAACTCCAGAAGGTATGTGAAAAAACTGGAGGCATCACACAAGCAAAAAGTGAAAGGTGTAAAAATGCAGATCCTTGGTCTATACACTTATACTGAAGTAAAAAGGAGCCCACCGTGATCCTGGGAGGAGCTGTATCTGGCTTTGATCCCACCAGGGAGAGGAGCTGGAGCTGTGTGAACAAATGCACTCTGGATGAACAGCTGAAGAAACCACATCCTGGAAAGATTTTCAGGATCGGAAAATAAGGCAGGGAAATAATTGTTAGTGAGGTTACCGGTAATCAGTGAAGTTCATGGGCTAAAGCTGTATCGACAGTCTGTCACATGTGGTTTTGGATCAGAAAGGGAAGAACCAGAATAGGAAGAACCACAGCAATGAAGGTGTTTGTGCCTCCATTAACGATAGTGTTTTTGCAAGGAAAGAAATCAGGATGGACTGGTTTCTAAAAAAGACAGGACGGGATTTTTTATACTGATTGGACACCACAGGATGAAAAATAGTATAATTTGATTTCTTGGGTAACATAAGCACTGAAATATGTTAATTATAGCTATAGAAATATGAATGGATAACATAAGAAGGCATATATAAACTCACTTAAATGTCCTGCACATGGATTCATCTTAACATGTAGAAATTTGACTTATCTCCAGAGCTGAAACTCTTCTAGAGGACAATTCAGCTTATGTAATTTAGGAAATAAGATACATTTACATCCAACAATAATGAAGTGCAAGAAAAAGCCCCGATAGCTACTCCACATAACCTGATTTATTTCTCAGAATCAGGCATATGTTTTCTCATAATCAGCATTTTCTAATGCTTGCTTTGCTTACATACAATACCATGTTCAAGTCAAACAATGATGGATGGTGGATCTAAAGGCGATGGATGCAGTATGCTAATTATTCAGTTACAGGGGAAGGTGGGAAATGGCACTATTAAAAAGTAATCAAAGTCACTTTCTAAGTTGAGACCGATTTCTGGACCAGATGTAGGAAACATAAAACAGTGCAGGACAGAGCCCTAACCTCAAGAGGACTCCACTGAGAGCCTATCCAAACTATTGCTGGTGTCCTTGTGTTCATGGAAAATGCAGGAGAGCTATAAACTGCCGAAGCAGGGCCTCAAGATCATTTTTATATGTGTGTTCTCTGGGTTAATCCTGCTGTGGGTGAAAGCTCAGGCTGAATATTTATTCTTATCATGTTCTGTGGAGGCAGAACAGGCATTTTGCTTTTAACTCTTGTATTCATTAAAAAAAGAAAAAGAAGCGTATAACATCACTCCAGCAGCCATTTCCGGTAGGCCCTGCACCCAAAAATAAACCTAAGAGCTTGAGAGCCCAGAGAGATCGGCAAGGAGTCCCCTGGGATCCCAAGTTTCCGCTCATATTTGTGTATTGTATTCAGATCACGTCTGAAATTGTTGTCAAGGTTGCGAGTGCCCTAGTTTCTGTAATCAAAGCCTTCTCGAGATTTGCATCCCAAAACGCGGATGCTGAGAGAAAGAGGATTACATAATAGCCAGATTTGTTTATTTGCTTAAACTTGAGCTCGTATTACATTTGAGAACAAACAGAAAACGGTCCTTTTTTTTTTTTTTTTTTTTTCGAAATAGTCTGAGGGTAACATGCAGAGACTCGTGCACGCCCGGTTGCAACCCACGCGACGCCTGTTCAGCACAAAGGTCTCAGCTCAGGGGGTAGCTAAAAAGGATTCGGGAGCAGCCTGGCCCAAGTGGGTTTCCCCAACCTTGTACCAGAGCCTATCCGTGAGATTACATGTGAATTAGTGTAATCAGAGAACCTTGCAGCTCAGAGCTTTTCTTTGGAAACACAATTGAAAATTCACATGCTAATCCAGAGGGCTCATCCAAAGAATACATTTACATTTCTCTACCACCTTTTATCCCCCAAAGCACTTTAACGTTAGAGTGTAGTGTGATGTTTCCATATACAACAGGCTTTTATTCCTTACTGAATTTCATTGTGTAGAGAAAAAAAAAAGGCAAAAGATTAGGAAAAAAAATCTTTTGGAAGAAACACAACACATATCCCATCATCACTCAGAGATAATATGGTTGTGATCCCTGCAAAGGTCTGAGCCATTGTTGGTGACCAAGTATATTCCCCTGGTTAGGAGAGAGGGAACTAAAAGATGCTGGGTCTCCGGGCAATTGCCCCCTCTCATGTATCCCTGTGCCAAGCGCAGAAGAACTGCTATCTGTTCAGTTATCACAGTGCTGCCAAAGGAGGTTGGAGAGGTGGGCAGAGAGGTTCAACACGAGGTTCAACAAGGACAAGTGCAGGGTCCTGCACCTGGGGAGGAATAACCCCAGGCACCAGCACAGATTAGGGGTTGGCCTGCTGGAAAGCAGCTCTGTGGACAGGGATTTGGGAGTCCTGGTTGACAACGAGTTGCCCATGAGGCAGCAATGTGCCCTCGTGGCCAAGAAGGCCAACGGGCTCCTGGCTGCACCAGGAGGAGCGTTGCCAGTGGGCGAGGGAGGGGATCCTGCCCCTCTGCTCAGCTCTGGGGGAGGCACTTGGAGCACTGGGGGAAGTTCTGGGCTCCCCAGGACAAGAGGGACGTGGAGCTGCTAGAGAGGG
>NW_010579157.1:330-40778 GCF_000705375.1 Tinamus guttatus | reverse complement strand
CCCCCGGGGCGGAGCGAAACACAACCCCCCCTGCCATGCCTGTGAGCAGCACCGTCTCCCCAAGGCCTCCGGGAAAGGCCAGGAGCCCCTGCCCTGCACTGCCCTGCGCTGTCTGCGAGAGTGCTGAGAAAAACAGAGGAGAAAACCCATAAGCAGCTTTCCTGTTTCCTGCCCATCTGCGTTTCCCTCCTCCTGACGGAGGATCGAAGTATCTCCTGGAGAGCCAGCAGCTGATCACAAGCAGTGTTCCCCACGGGTTGGTGTTGGGGCCCGTCCTCTTTAATATCTTTATGGATGATCTGGATGAGGACATCGAGTGCCCCGTCAGCAAACGACACCAAGCTGGGAGGAAGAGTTGATCTGCTCGAGGGTAGGAAGGCTCTAGAGAGGGATCTGGGCAGGCTGGATCGATGAGTGGAGGCCGATTATAGGAGGTTCAAGAAGGCCAAGGGCCGAGGTCCTGCACTTGGGTCCCAACAAGGCCGTGCGGCGCTACAGGCCTGGGGCAGAGCGGCTGCAGAGCTGCGAGGCAGAGAAGGACCTGGGGGTGCTAGTCGAGAGCGGCTGAGCAGGAGCCAGCAGGGAGCCCAGGCGGCCGGGAAGGCCAAGGGCCTCCTGCTGGTGTCAGGGCAGCCAGCAGGAGCAGGGAAGGGATCGGCCCCCTGTGCTCGGCCCTGGTGAGGCCGCCCCTCGAATCCTGTGTTCAGATTTGGGCCCAGATGAGGTGAGGAATGGGCTCAGGCAATGCTGAACTACCGCAATGTCCAAGGGTTTTACATGCTGCAGTGTGAACAACTTCTCATCGCAGTGTCTTCTGTGGAGCAACCCTTGGCTTCAGCCTGTATACAGACTTAACAATAGCTGCTCAGAAGAAGGCAAGTATTTGTCTGAAAAGGGAAGTCTGTGTGAAGATCTGAGCTGTCAAAAGTCTAAGGAAGCTGTTTCTCATGTCTGCTTATAGCCGAAAATAAGAATTAAAGACTGAGTTCAAGGGCAAAATAACAAAGGTGGGTCTAGGCAGGAACTGGGGAGAATGTCCAGGTCTGGACCAGATTCGCTACATTTCACAGGCACAGTGTATCAGGGCAAAGAGGGAGCTGGGTTTTGTTTGTTTCGTTTCGTATTTCGTAAGTGCGTGCCCTGAAATATTATTTCTATCAAAGCAATAGTGTCTGTGTGATGGCACATCTGAGACCACAGAGGACCAACCAGGATAACAAGAACTGGAAATGAATGGACAGAACTTGGCATGTTATAAGCAAGGCCTAATTTGGAGAAATATGGAGAAAAATGTTAGAGAAAATTTGCGCATCTGTTGGATGTTTTTAGGGTCCTTGTAAAAGAAATAAAAGACAGATACTGGGGCCAGAACAGCAATGGATGAGAAGAAATGAGCTCTTCTATTTTGGCTTCCCACACCTGGGAAGAAAATGTCCATCCCTCCGTGAGAACGGAACTTTACGTTTCTGTAGAACCCATACACCCAGAAGATTCCGAGAAATGAAACAAGGAGAGAATTGTCCAATGAAGACGACGAATCCGCAGAGAACCCGGAGCGATCGGACCTTAAAAGGAAATGTCCAGTTTTGTGTAACCGCCCTCCCCTTGCTTGTGTATAAACCCTGCTTACAACACCAGAGGGGTCCTCGGGTGAGATTCCCTGGTTAAGGGTGAGCCTGGGACCCCAGCTAGCTGGTAATTAAAGACGGATTCTGCAATTATTGGCCTCTCTGCTTTTGTCTTGCTCGCGGGTTGGGGACCAGACTTAACAGATCCAAATGGGAAGAAACTAGGCATTGCCCTTATCTTGAAGAGCAGGATGTGCTCCAGGATACTGAGTGCCAAATGTCACCCTAGAAGAGTAGCATTCTGAGAACGGAGCCTAGCACTCATAATCCAAAAGTATATATTTCCACAATAAACATAAAGAAGTTACTCACTCCTGGTAGAGATAGCAGCTTCTGTAGGAATTCCGGTGGGATCTTGGCAAATCAGCAGATTTGCAGGTAAATAAATCACTCCAAAGTGTCTGTGACCTCAGGCCTTTCTCCAGCAGCTGTTCTGTTGAATGCTACACCTTGTCAGAAATTGTTGGCAGGACAGAATCTCTTTAAAACCTAGCATTACTGGTGGGCAGAAGAGATGCTACTGTTTGTCAGTCTTTTATAGAGGCAGCAATGACAGTAAAGATGATTCTGCTTTTATTCATTTTTAAAAGCATGACTTTTCCATGAGATGCTGCAATTCAAGCTGTGTCTACACAATTCTGATCTTGATCCAGTCCAGGGTGGTGACTCAGTGCAGTCCCCAGAGCCACATGGATAAAGCTCTGTACCTGAGTTGCACAGCCCATCCACATGGCCCATCCAGGAGAGAAACTTCAGAAATGCTGTGAGAGATGAGAAGGTGATTTCTGTCGACTTCCTTCATGTCTTTCCTAATCAGTTATCCTTAGAGCACTCCCTACATTGGTCCTGGAGCTGGCACTAAGCAGAGAGAACAGGACTAACAAGATCTATGTCTGGCCATGGGTCAACCATACCCATGGGGTGCAGAGAAAAGCAGAAATGCCAGCCTGGCACATTTCACCAGCACTTCTGCCTCTAATGGTTTAATTAATGCCAGCTGGTGCAGCTGATGATGGCTTGGCTAGAAGTGGGAATGAGAGCTGATTTCAGAGAAGACACCAAACAGCCAGTGGAGACCTTCCAAATACATAAGAGTTGCTGAGGCTTTCATTTGGGAGATAATTTAGCCAGCTGTGCCCTTCCCCATGCTGTATCTGTGGAGATACTGTGGCAGGCAGGGAAGATGCCTAGTTGATGGCCTCTGCTTTGTTCAGATGTTCATTTTGCAGATGTTCATTTTTTATCTGACCTCCAGGGAGGAGTCAGTTCATCACCTGGAGCAGCGTGACCAGGAGGAATCACCTTTAAGCTCAGGAGCACTGGGCAGACCAATCCCTGCCATGACTCTAGAGGTGGTCAAGTTGTGCTGTAGTTACATCCCTCCTCTCTCTCTTCGCCTAACATCACAGGAGAACAGCTGTGTTTTCATACCATCTCTTGGGGCTCTTCCATATCTCTGTGAATATTGTCGCAGAGAGACACATTAGTTTGTTTACAGCATTCTGTTTACTGAATATGCTCTCTATTTAGTTTTTTTATTATGATATTTTATTTTATTGCTCTCCACATGATCTGTTTGTCTGCATTAACTTGAATCTAAGGTTTCATAATCTTATTATGGGGAGCAAGGCTTAGAAAGAAGTTATAAAACATGCACACACACTGTAGCAATATACCTGCATTACTGAGGACTGGCTGCAGTTGTTCCTTAAAGCTCTACCACTTTCTTTCATAGGCTCTTTCTTTTTCAGGAAAAATTGCTGAAGCTCTGGACAGCTGGACAGCAAAGAAAGATGTGAAGAAAATGAACGTAGAACTTCAAGTCCAAAAACTTGGTTTTACCTTCAGGGTGTACCACAGCCAAGTGCAGAAGTCCTATTAAATAAGCTGAGCGATGTGTCCACAGTGAGGAAGGATAAAGCTTGTCTGCATGGATCAGACAGTGGTCCTGGCTGTCAAACACTCACAAGAGGCCTGGTGTGGTCTTGTCCTCCCTGACAGTAACCCAGGGCTTGACCATCTCTGAGCAGGCAGGAGTTCTGGCTCTGTGTGTCCAAGTGGGCCAGAGTGTTCATCAGTAGCAGGTGGAAACGGCTTTGCCTGTCTGGGAATGTCCCTGCCTGTTTCTATCTGGGAAAGAAATCAGTTTTATACTTCCTGTGATTATGGCATAATCCCACAGAAACAGCGTGCTTCCTGAGTCACTGTACTGGTCTGACTTGTTACACTGGATCAAGTTTCTTTCTCTTCATTAGATCCACAGAATCACTTTATGTCCCTTACTGTTGTAGGGTAATTGTCAGAGCAGGGCCTAGCAGTCTTCAGCCAAAGGCTTTTATTAAGGCCAGGGTTTGGGTGTTTATACAACCTTTGCACATCTTAACCCACCAATCCTGGAGCACCAGCAACTCAGTGACCAATCCTGGGTTGGAGTGAATTCTCCCTGCTTCACCAACAGTTCCTCATCCCTAGTTTTGCAGTCTTCAACAGGTGACCTTTATTGAGCTTTTATGCTATATACTCCCATATATTGTCTTGCAGAAGGCTTTGATATCCAATGCAGTTTTTGTTTCTGTCAGAAAGTCCCCAGGTGCTGATTGCTTTTGCTGGAATCAGGCAGGCTATCATGAGTGACTAACGTTCTCTATTTGTTCTGTTTCTTATACCTTTTCTTTAAGTATTTGCTTAGGGAAATGAGGTTCTTGGGTGAGAGGGTTTTAGGTCAAATTGAGGGAAGCCATTCCTGTTTTCCACTTATGTGATCACCAACGTGCGCACTAAGGTGGTGCAAGGAGAAGCAGGCACAGGGAGAAGGCATTTGCATCTTTCATCAGCACATCACTTTTAGCAACTTCCTTTTCTTCCTAATTGGATACAAGCTGGTAAAGAGCTCAGTAATTCTTTTTCACTCATGCCAGAAACTGGGAAGCTTCAGGAAAGATTAGTCTGTAGCCAGATGTTTGCCAGGATATAAATTTACCCTTGAGCAAGGGGACTTCTAGCCATTATGCTCAACACTGAACATGACATTGGAAACAAGAAATTATATTTTTAGGTCCTTTCCTGGCAATTATCTCAAAAAGAGTGAGGAGATCCCAAGGCTCTTTATTACAAGTAACAAGACTTGCAAATTTCACATAAACCTTATGAAATTAGCTATCTTAGCGACAAACTGATTCAGGGCCTCATCCTCCATCTGTTGGAGAATTTCAAAGGGATGTAGATGCCTAAAGAAGCAGACACTTGAGGAAATTTCTGTAACCTCAAAAGTCTCTATATCAAACAAACTCTGCCCTCACAGAGTTTGGCAGCAACAGAACTTCCTGAGTGAAGGAATTGTTCAGGCTGTTTTTTGCAATTTTTTTGTACTTCAGGAGTTTGTATTACAGTGTTTGCTGCCCATCTTAGAAAGTAACTGTCTCTAACTTTCAGATATATACTTAGTCTCACTAAAAAGATGAAAAGTGGAAACTACAAGTTAATTTGAATGGACAGAGCCCAGCAAAAACATTTAGATCAGCAAGATAAGAAGTATGGGTTAAAGCCTCCAGATCACATAGGACTGGACAAATGGACATTACAGAAACAGTGAAGCATCCTGCAGCTGGTACACAGACTGGGGTAAGCACACTGAATTCTCCATGGGATGCTGGTAAGTAGAGGACCCTCACAGCTTGTCCACATTAATTCCGCAGTAACCTCCCATGGCAGTTCCTGAAGAGGCTGTACTGTAAGAGGCACTGCATCTAATTCAAAAATGAGGTGAAATGGAGGAATGAAGGTGGTTCAATATTGGAGTAAAGGCCAAGAGAAGTTTTGGAATCTCTGTCCGTGGTGATATTACAAAACCTACTGACCAAGATTCTGAGGAACTAAATGTTACTATGAAATGACCCTGCTCTGAATAGGGGCTGGAACCAGGTGATCTGCAAAGGTCCTTTTCAATATAGCTTTTCTATAATTCAATAAAAAAAAGAAAAGCAGGCCATACAACAAGGCATCCTGCTACAGGGCTAGAGAGAGAAGTCTTGCATTTTCTGTAAGATCTCCAACCTGCTTCTATTAGCTAGTAAAAAGACCTTTGGGATCTCAGTGAAATAGAAGCACACCCAGCTGCTGAAGCAGTGGTGCTTCATGGTGCACCTTGATCAAGATGATGGAGTTGCCAGCCTTGCAAACCACCCCCCCAAATCCTTCTTTTTCTCGGTTCATCCAATAATGCGAATAGAACATTCGTGTAGCTCAGATCTGCACATCCTTCTGAACCTCAGTCTTAGTTATCCTTTCTCCATTATTATTTTCCCTTTGATTTTTTCAATTCCTGTTAATTCTAGACACAGCTTTCAGTGAAGATGAACAAACAAGTTTCAAAGCCAATTTACCTAACACCAGCAACGGCTGCTGGTCAAACAGGATAGCCCAAGTTTATTCCTCTGTGCTTCTCCCTTATTCATAGGACAATTTATATTGGAAAAATATCATAAGAAATTCCCTCCTTAAAGGGCAGTGGATTCTGACACCAAGTCAGAGCGTGGATATGAATGTCAATTTCTAAACAGGAGCTTCTTCTTCAGCATCTCAAAGGAAGGGGTCTGGCTTTCTTAGCTGGCGTATCACATACTTTTCTCATTTGTAATGCATTGGTGACTGAGGAGGGCAGCTGTATGTCAGGTCCTGTTGGAATGTCCTGTACAGACATGCCAAAAGAGACAACAGCCATACCCTAGATTTGTTCTTTATTCGTTAGCAGAGGTGACAGAAATATTGCGTATAAAAAATTCTTGTTAAAAATCATTTTCTGAAAATATATTCTCCAGAAATTTTTTAAACATTATCCAAATGTCTTTATTTTTATATTTTTACCAGACACTTTTTCCAGCTCGCTCTCTTGTAACACAACAATAATCCCTTGCCAATACACATCTTACTTTCAATTAAAAAATAGTTTTTTCACAATTTTGTGCAATAATCATGATAAGATTGATGTAAAAACACAGTGGCAGATGTGGTGAACACAGCAATGAGGTCTCTTTTGAATCATGCAAAATGGTGACAGTGTTGTTAAATTTTTTGGATGAAATATTTTGTTATTTGTCAGGCATGCGAAGGTGGGTAGATCCAGTTTGGCCAGTTTGGAAGACCATTCCCTTCCACCTGCAGGTTCATTTCCTGCCTAGAAAATTATAGATAGGCCAACTGCCTTCATGATGTTAAAAATGGTCTAAGACAAAACAGCAGGCATTGTCTTTGTTAGAGCTTTGGAAATCCATAAGATGGCAATGATCATGGCTATGTTGAGGTCAGAGATGATTTGATGATTTTGATCTTAAGAAACAAAATATGCCAGGGAGCCAGAAGACCCTGGCTCCTCTCCTGGAGATTTTCCAAGTTTTGAGTATCAAGAAAAACACACACAGAGCAGAGGCTATAATTAGAAAGAAATGTTACAAGAAAAGGAGTGAAAATTGCCCTGCCTGTCAACCTCACTTGTGTTTAGGCTGCATCTACTTTGTCAATAATGTGCTTTGTCAGAAATACTACACCGGGTTTATAATGGCTGCAGAGTCGAGTAGTGATGGTAACATGAATACCTTTCCCCTGAAGCCACGCTGAAATTAGAGGTTTCACTCTTAACTGTAATAGGAAAACTTGGTTCCATTATCTAAGAACCATTCTCCAGTGGACCAGGCCCCATAAGCATTAGGAAACCAAAAAGAGAGACTATTCTAGTTGAAAGTTTTTTGATGAAACAGTAACATTGTTTTTCTGTGCACTTGGGTCCATTAAGCAGCACCCTTTTCAGAAATGCCAATGTCGACTTTCAATAATACAAGCAGTGAAAGTCACGTTTTCCTTCTTTTCTTCCAACACGAGGAAAAAGGAAAAAAAAAAAAAAAAGTCTGCATTTCTGCATAGCCTTGAGAATTTCCTGAGGCAAATCTGGGTAAGATGCATCACAGGGTCGTGTCCTAATGAGGCATCAAGTAGGATGAATGTGGATGCTCCATGCTGCAAGTTCGGAGCAGTCGCGTGACGTTTCTGTGGATATTATTCTCACTATGGAGAACAGCTGTGAATCACTGCCTTACAGTCATGCACAGGATCTCATTCTGTAGCCACTGTATATCTTTTTTACTTTGCAAATGTGTTATGGTTGGTAATTTCCACTTGAATATTTTAGATATTTGGGGGAATTTCCTAAAAACTATGATGGCTAACTTAATACCGACAGCAGTGCTTTATAATGGCTTGAGAAGTTGTCTAGACATTCAGCTACATTAGGCTTGAATTTTTTCTTTTTTTTTTCTTTTTTTTTTTTACAAAAATCTTCGTATCTGCTGCTGCAGTGGATCACATTGTTTACGTCTTCTTCCTGAGTCATCTGAACACATATTCCACTTAGTGAAGACAGTCACTGTCTTTACATCAGAATGTTGTAACACCAGGTTTGTTTTGTGATGTTTCGTGTGTGATTGGTTTTCGGATCCGCTGAGAATATCCTTGTTATTTTATGGATTATATGTCTTGGGTGTATTTCTCCATATTTTCATTATTGTTTCTGTTGTATTCATCTAGCAGGGTTTCTGCCATCGACTCTCTAAGAAGATCTCTACATTCCCAGAGGTGGTGCTTAATGAAAGACTTTGTAGCTTAATTCAGTGCCAATAGTATTTGTCTTAAGGTTTTGAAGGCAGCAAGTTCAAATCCAGAAGGAGTCCTATTTTTATTAAAAAATAACTCTGGTTTCTTATTCTTTGTATGTCAAATGGATCACAACAGTAGCACTTAATTATCTTTATCTACCCCTCTACTCTCTTCTTAGCATTATTTAAATTGCTTTTGTTCACGATGCAAAACTTAATCTTCAGCAGGTGCTTAATCTTTCAGCTCTTATTTATATTGAGAAGCTCTGCTGAAATGAGTAGCATCAGAATTTGTCTGACAGTGGCTTTTCTTTCTCTGTGACCCGTCAGCTCCCTGATGGTGCAGGGGTAGCGCTGGGGCTTTGAATCCCCATTTCTCACTGAGGACATTCAGGGCAGCAATTGAGTAGCAAAATATTTGGCCTACAAACAGTGCTTAGGTGTTTGGATCCTAGCAAATGGCCATCACACACAAGTGCTCAGTCTTGATGGTCCTTTCTGTCCTTTCACTCTAGTCAACATGATCTTGGCTGGCCAGTCCAAACTCAGTGCAGTGGATGTAATCTCCATATGCACCTACCTGTGGCAGACGCCATGGATTGTGGTGCTTGAAGAGGAGGCAATTTTTTCAGCTGAATCTGTGTTTGTCTCCTTCTGAGGTTTCACTTCTGTAGTTACAGGCTTGTACATCCTTGCGAGGAGAATAATACATAACCACAGGTGCTTATTGACTGGGGCACTATTGAGTTACAAATAGACTCGCCTGTGCCGTGAACTGGAGTAGGCACAGGAGAGGGGAATGCATTATTGATAAGGGCTGTGGTGTGATGGAGGCGCGCGGGGATGGTCTCGCTGACTCACACACGTGCGTTCCTGCTGCAGCTAAAACACGTCAAAAGGGCCGAACAGAGAAGCTGCTGGTTACACACAAGTGCCGATGGTGATGATACGGCTGCAGAGATAATTTTTCGAAGCGCTGGGTTTAATTACCAGAGATACAATCCCAGAGTCATTAAAGGGGGATAAGGTTAATCTCCTGGTTCCTCTGAGCTAAACACAGCCGACCAGGATCTTGCCTGGATCTCACCACTTTTCCAGTGAAACTGAAAACATTCATGAAATACCAGGGCTGGGGATGGGAAGTGGACTTTGCCTCCAAGTGCTCCCTAAACAGCAATCAGAGCTTAAAAGGATTATTAACCTGAAAGAAGGGGAGATGATTTGTGAGCGATCATGAAAATCAATGAGCCACAAATCATTTCAGACCAAGTGTCCTCTGCAGATGAGTCATGAACCCCAAAACTAGGAATGTCCTTTTTTTTTCTAATGTGTCCTTGCATATTTCCATGTACAAACATGGCCTGCAGCACTGCCACATGAGGGGTAGTGCTGAACTGCATTCCCTGTCATATTCATTTATTGAAATTACTTATACAGGTACACAATGCTCTGAAGGAACAAAGGTTGAGGAATTAGGCCTTTATAAAACCAACATTTAAAAAAGAATGGATTGTGAATTTTAAACCTAGCCTGTAGCTGTTTGTTCTGTCTTGACTCTAAGGTGCAGAAATTACCAAGTTGTTTCTGGGTATCTGAGCCCATGGGCATTCACACCTTGTCCAGCTTTGCAGGAACATATTGTAACCCCATGTTAAAAAAATATCAGTTCTCTTCCCATTAGACCTTGTGTTACACTTTGTAGAGTAGAGTGGCCAGCTCTTTTACACCAGCTGTTTTCTGTTCACGGCTGTGCCCACAGGGCAAGATGTAGAAACAAATTCTTATGGCATATACAGAAATACTTGAATAAATTATATGTTTTGATACAAACAAGAAGCAATGTGCATGATTCCTGAAATATTTTCACCTCATCTTCCAAAGACCAATAACTAGCAGGAACAAATTCTACTCCTTATTTTGATCCATCAAAATTCCTTTAGCCTAATCCCATAGCACAGACTTGGCTAAAATTTGCCCTCTTCAGTTATATCTTTGCTCTCACCTTCCTTCTATGGTTGACAATTTTCTTTGCTCTGATAACTACCAAATAACTTTGATGTCCTTGGAAGATTTTGATGTGAGCATGTAGGGTTAATTCCAGCTAAATTTAAATATGTGCTGTTATAAAATGTAATCTCCTATCATCAGCAGCTCTCATAAACGCCACTTTGTTAAAATGCCCGGTCTCCAAGCTGTGCTTTGATATATAGCTTATCCATTCACCATTCATTTTTGATTGGTAGTAAAGCATTTTAGTAAGGATGACAGAAGTGTTTTATCCTCTATCATATAAAGAGTGTTTTATTAAAAAAAAAAATGAAAAAAGAGAGAGGAAAGGAATGAGAAAAATGCAGGTCCCTAGTCCTGGGTTTGTAACTTATTGGGAAAGACTTTATAGCTGAGTCAGCTGCTGTGTTGCTATTTTTTTTATATCTAGATGGATGGAAATTTAAGTGTTTCTGGGTGGTAACTGTGGTAGGTGCAGGCTCTGCTGTACCCACAGTTGCTGTCTGAAGGTTCAGTGCTGTGGGAGAGAAATAGGGAGTTTATTGGATTTGTCCTGCTAGTCTGGATATTTACAGAGAGTGCAAGAGCAGTCTGGCTGCCTCTAACCCCGGCTCTCTTTGTAACATTTATCCTTCTGGAGCTCTTTTAAAAAATGAGTATTTTGTTTTTCTAAGGCAAACTCTGTGTGAGCGCTTTCAGGACCTAAGCTGAGCTAGGTGAACTCTGCAGCAAGGTCCTGGCACCTTTCCAAGGATTACCATGAGACCTTCCAACAAGCCAAGTGACAGAGGATTGCACTTATTTCAGAATCAGTCAGTCCATGAGACTGCGGTGCCCTGTTAGTCAGCACTAAGGACAGGTGACATTAGCACTAGACACGCAGGAACATGCAGAGCACAAACTTATAGAAACCAAAGAAACTTGTATCCTCTGCCAAGATTCTCCTAGCACTCCCTATATATTCTTGGTGCAAACCTTTTCAGATACACTCTTACTGGGAAGTGCTCCAGGGGCGTCTGGATTTTGTTCAGCAAGGGAATGTATTCAGGATTGTTCTTTACTGGATAAGATCAGGATTGCTTGTGTTTCACTGCAAACCTGGACACTGCCCACTCTGCCTTTAGTATCTGGCCCATTAGCCTTCTCATTGAAGTCTTCTTAAACTCCTGGCAATGCTCAGCAGACGCTGGAGAAGAAAGCTGTACCTGCCTACCATGGAGCATTCCATCATCCCTGGAGGCCTGTAGCTGTCAGTGTTTCCCACAGGACGTTACTGGGTCCAGTATTATCCAGGTTATCCATCACTGAGCTGGATGAGGGCACAGAGTGCACGCTCAGCAGGTCTGCCAGTAGACACAGCTGGGAGGAGCGTCTGATACCCCAGAGGGGCCTTTGAGAGGCTGCAGAGATGGGCAGAGAAGAACCCCAAGAAGTTCGACACAAGAAAGAGTTGAGCTTGTCCTTAGGGAAGAATAACCTTATGCACTGGTATGGGCTGGTGGCTGACCTGCTGGAATGAAGCTCTGTGGAGAAGGACAGAGAAGGACCTGGGGGTCTTGGTGGCCAACGAGTTGAGCATGAGCCAGCAGGGTGCTCTTGTGGCAAAGAGAGGCCAACGGTGTCCTGGGCTGCATTAGGAAGAGCATTGCCAGCTGGTTGAGGGAGGTGATCCTCCCCCTCTCCTCAGCCCTGCTGAGGCCACAGCTGGAGTGTCTAGTTCTGAACTTCCCAGTATGAGACAGACATGGAACTACCGGAGTAAGTCCAGTGAAGGGCCCCCAAGATGATGGAGGGACTGGAGCATCTGTCCTGTGAGGAGAGCCTGGGAGCGCTGGACCTGTTCAGCCTGGAGAAGAGAAGACTGAGGGGGAGCTTATCAGTGTGCTTAAGTAACTAAAGGGAGGATGTAAACAGTGTAAGGCCAGACGGTTCTCAGGGATTGCCAGGGACGGGACGAGAGGCAGTGCAGACACCAGGAACAGAAGAAGGTCTGTCTGAACATGAGGAAAAGTGTCTTTACTGTGAGGGTAACTGAGCACTGGGATTGGTTGCCCAGAGAGGTTGTGGAGGCTCACATGGAGATATGGAGGATATTCAAAGCTGCCTGGTCACAGTCCTGGATGATCTGCTCTAAGTGACCCTGTCTGAGCAGGGGTTTGGACTTGATGATCTCCTGAAGTCCCTTCCCACCCCCACTGTTCTGCAATTCTGTGATGCTATAAAAATGGTGATATTTGTTGACATCAATATAATAAATAAACAAGATAATAAATTTGGAATTGCTTCTGAAATTACTGGGAAGTGCTGTATATTGAATTTTACCTATTTTTATTGTTTGTGGAATGGGCTGCTCTTTTATGTATCATCATCTTTTTGATATACTGATTTTGTATGATTTCATAATGTATTCGGGGGGAAAGAAAGAGGAAAAAAAACAGATCTTAAATGTAGACACGAACTAAGCCAAAATCACAGTGGAAAAACTGAAATTATTTTAACCCAGTGTAAATGTATGACCAAGTGAAGAAACATTGCTCAAAAGTTGTGAGATGAAACAGTTCAGTGTGGTCTATGGCATAACTTTCCTACTGACTTGCTGAAGTCAAGAAATATGAAACTTTTTTTTTTTCTAAATCACTTGGATTCCTCTTTCTCTAATTAAAATAAAAAAGAGAAACATTATTTGGTCAGACCAGGTTATGTACATGGAGGGGTGGTCGGTAAGCACTTTTTAAAGAGAACATTGACTTCACTACAATGGGGATTTTGACACAGAGGCTTCTGACCTGCCCAAACCCTCCAGTGTGCTAACATCAGGGAGCGAGGACTGGGAAATATGCTGGAAAGTCATTTGTGCGAGATGAGCCTTCTCCAAGCAAAATATGCTGTGATGGCTGTGACACATGGGCACCGGTCCTTGTCACAGGGAGAAGGAGTTAATGCTGAGACCTGTCACAGCACATCCTCAGCAGGGACAAGACACTCTTCCCTGCGTTCAAGCAGTCATGCCCGAAAGCATCCAGGCTAAAAGGAAAATGTCAATGTTCAGCTGCCAGCGAGGTGCTGAGGTTTGTTTGAAATCAGTGCCCTGCTCCTTGTTCTTCCTTCATTTCCTAAATGCAATGGTGCTATTTCCCAGCAGATGTATATGTGCTAATCGTATAAGGATGTAACAGCTCTGGACTCTTGGATTACTCTCTGACTCCCATATCTCTTTTAGACCCCTTATGGGGAACAATATTAAGGGATTTAATATTATTTGGAAAGCTGATCACAGGAATATGTTTCTTATCCCCTGGGCACTATTGCAGCCATATAGTGACATTAGCTTTCCTGGCCACAGGCCCCTGCCAAGAGCTTGCCTGTCCCACTGCTCCAGCATATTTTAAACTCTTTGCAGTTTTACAGTTTCTTTTTTATTTATATCTCCCTGTGATATTTCCCTCCTCCTTTCACAGCACCTGCAGTCATGCAAAAAGCTGAAGGAGAACACAGGTTCCCAGAGGTACCTCCAAAGTTTGAATAGTTGCTTCCCTGTCACAAGTCTGTCAATAAGGAGCTTGATGGGGTCTCTACCTCCCAGTCAGGGGTGGGATCAGATTTCCCAGGTTATCAGCATGACACCTGAACAGATTTGTTTTCAAGCCTCTTTATTAAAATTCTGGCTCACACAGCAGAGCTGAGTGTTCTCTATTTCAAAAGTTACCTTGTAGTTTGTGTTTGAATAAAAAAATGGCATCAGAGACTGGAAGCTCTTTTGGTATTTCTGGTCTTCCTACTTCAAGAAGCATACAGGGAATCTCATTTTCAAAGCTGTGGAAGACTCTCAGTCCCACCAAATATACACATTATTGACTAAACCAGGATTCTCTGAGAAAAAAATATACTCCAGGGTGCCCATTCTGAAAGAATACACAACACATGCCTATTATTAATCATACTGCTTAATGCAGTACTGGATAGTGCCCAAATACTGTTGCAATAGCCATACTGTAAGAACCCATTTAGAAGAAAATTTAATAAACTTGAGCATGTGAATTTAGATCTCCAACACTATTTAACAAGACTGAGTGCCCAGAGCAGTAATAGAAGTGAAACTGCGATGGCCTCACTGTGGGCAGAGCAGATTTCCATGCCAGGCTGAAAGCTCATAGTAGATGTTTCCACATTTTGTTTTTTGAGTGTTATGGGTAAAAGTAAGAAGGGCATTAAAAGGCTGCAAAAAAACTTAATCCATGAAACTACTTCTGCACTTTGTTATACAATACTGGCCAACCACAGGATCCCTCCAAAATATCACAGGTCGACAAATTTACTCAGGACTACAACCAATGACTCTTTTTTTTTTTTGGTAGAAATTGACTTTTTCACAAGAAAAATTTCAAATTTTACCCTTGTTTCCTGAGGAAATTAATTTTATGTTACTGGGATGCCCGTTCCCCTCTGTGTCTCCTAGCTCTTTTTCTCAATCACAGGAGAATACAGGAGATAATCAAACAAATTTGACATAGAAGTAGAGGTTTCAAAGACAAGAAAATAATAAGCTGAGAGAAACCCAGACCAATTCTCTCGCAGGCAAAACTAAGTTTCAACTGCTACCTCTTGAAGAACATAGTAGCCAGCTTAAAACACCAAGCCTTAACATGTACATTGCTCAGACAAACAGACAAGGGAGATGGAGGGCAGAAAATGTACAAAAATGACAGGAATGTAGGAAGAAGGAGACATCAGGAACTGTTGTCACAGTTCTGTTTCTGAGAAATATATTTTGCAGTGGATATGAAGTGCAAGACTCTCTTACAGCTCAGCCTGTATGTACAGGCACAGAGGTGTTCACATTAGCAAGTATGGAGGTTTTCCGATCTTCACCCCGCTTCCACCAGCTTTTAGGAATTTTCACTGTCTTGTCCAGACCTTTCCCACTATAAACTTTTCTATAATGGATTTCATGAGCAAATCCATTTTCGATAAGCAAATCCTGAATACTTGAAGGAAAAAAAAATCAAAATCTAGGCCTTGGTATTTCTTATTGGTGAGCTAAGAGTGAAAATAGATTTAAATCCTTTGCACAACTCTGCTTGTGGTCCTGAAAGATCAAGGTATAATCAGTGAAGTTCTTAATTAATGAAAAATTTCCTAATATTCCACATCAGCAGTAAAAGTTCAGAAGCTTCATTGATTTAACCTAGCCATCACATGGCTGGGAAATGAGGTTGCCTTGTGGCAGTGCTACGAATTAATGTCTTGTAAAGATACTTCTTCTGATGCTGAAGCCATGGAAAGGTCTTGGAAATGATTCTGCCATAGCAGTGGAAAGCAGAAAGCATGATATGATGCCTAGGTAATAACAAGTGAGGTCCATCCAAGGAAAATTATTCAACAAGCTTTACCAACATTTCTGGGATATAGAAATTATGTGGGTGCATGAAGTCTCTTAGTAAATTAATTAAAAGGCTTCTATCTTGGCTGATGTGTGTGCTTAGCATCTGTTTCCACCTTAGGACCTGTAAGTTAGGGAATTAGGATACTCTCTTTGGCAGGTACGCACTAAAGCCACTTAAAGCATTGCCTCATCATCTGGCCAGTGAATGTCCCCCAGTAGCACGGTCACAATGCCCAGGGTCCCCTTGTCAAAGTGCTGTCCCCTGCAAGTGCAGGGACAATTGTCCAGGGTCCAGTTGTCACAGTGTTGCTCCCCGGCAGCGCAGTCATAATGTCCTGGGGCCCTGATGTCACAGCGCTGTCCCCTGGGAGTGCAGTCCCAAAGCCCCAGGGCCTGGATGTCACAGCGCTGGCCTGTCCCGTTGGCAGCGCAGTCACAATGTCCTGGGCTCTTGGTGTCACACTGCCGTCCCCCACAACACATTCACAATGTCCCGGGGCCACGTGTCACAGTGCTGTCCCCTGGCAGCGCAGTCACCCGGGCTCAGGGCACCGATGTCCTGCGCTTTCCCTGTCAGCGAAGTCCCTTTGGCTTGAGTCCACTGTGTCACACTGGCCTCTCCCGGTAGTGAAGTCACAATTGCCCAGGGCCCATTGTCACACTGCTGGGACACCATTGTCCCCTGACAGCACATTCACAACGGTCCATGGCAGTGATACAGCCAAAGCTGGACTGTGGTGGGTTTAGGGCACCGCAGGAGCCAGGTACAAACTGCCTTGGGGCTGCTCCATCTGCGAGCTGTGGCGGTGGCCTTGCAGGAGAGGACAGCGTGGACGTGCTGATGCCGAGGTGCACGGCGCTGTGTCCTGCTGTGGAGGCAATGCACGGCTCCCGGCTCTAGCAGGACTGGTCGCGTGTTTGGAGGAGCTGTGCAGACTCTAAGACCATGCAGGCCCCGCTCTTGCACCGTGCTTGCCCGCTGAGCGCCCTGCAGGGCTATGCGGGGCTTCCAGCTCCCCAGGATAGCTCCATGCACTGCTCTTCTGGAGGAGGAAATCCAGCTCTTCCCTAGGCTCCGGAAAGGGAGCAGCCATCTCACGGTTTCTGAAGCCATTTCCTGGCCATTGGTGCCACCACTGGAAGGCAGGTTCCCATGTGCAGGAGCTGCTGGCTCATTGCAGGGCTCAGCCTGGTGGCAGCAACGGGTGAAATGCTGTGTGGTACAAGGCAGCGCTCCGTGCTTTTGATCCAAGTAGACAGAGAAGTTCTTGATGCTTGTAGCACGTGGACACGACCTTGCCCAAGGTTAGGAAGTCTCACTGATCTGTATTCAGCAATGTTAAACTCCAGAGTGGCTTCAGAGACCAGTGGAAGGGAGTTTGCCTCACCTACTTTGACATATAAAGGTCAGCTATCTGGTGTGAGATAGTCATTCAAGATCTGTCTGCAATCAGTGGAGAAACAAGGATTAGATCATTTTCCCCCAGAAGCACCAATCTACCCCAGTAGCAACAGACAATTAGCTTATATCAGACATCAAAACCACCTCAAACAACATTTAATTCAATAGAAAACTGCCATCGCTGTGAGTACAGGACTAGAATAAGATATCAGTCCTGCTAGGGACTTGCAGATATGTGTAAGGTCTGACAAGAGACAGTAGAAATAAGAAATTATGTGGAGTCCTAGGAGCAACCACCACCACACACATTGTAGGCATTGTAGGCATGCACAGCGGAGGGCAATGCACCTAACAGTGATGTTCCAGGAACCACCAGGACTACATGAGGTTATTGACTCACATGAGACAGGTAATAAGGATGCAGTCATCTGAGTTGCTGGAGCTGTGCAGACTGCAGCAGAATTACATGTCTAAGCCTCAGGAGAAGTCACAAGCAGAAGGGAGAGGGAATCCCACAAGTCCATGTGATACTGCAGAGGGAACAGGCAGTATTGGAACATTTGTATTTGGTAGTATTGAACTGTGCCAGTTGCTAGCTGTGAGTGTTACATCTGGTGTGAGCAAGTGGGAAGGCTTCCTGAAAAGCCACAGGCTCTCATCTCTGCAGGGGCCCTGCAAAGACGGTGGCAATCTCTTTTTCATCTTCCCCCTCCCAAGCTCCTATCTCAGAGCCTAGGAGCCACCAAACGCTCAGGGTGCTGAGCAGGTGAGCCCTGCTGTCACCACACGCTTCTGCTTGCACTGGATAGAATTGTTTGGGAAATAAACTGGCAGTATCTGCTTGGATCAGTCAGAGCAGAGAGCTTTTCTTGGTCTTTCTGGAAAAAAAATAATAATGAGTTTAACTGACTCCTTGAAACAACACAGTGATTATCCCACTCAGAGATAAGGAAGGAAAGAGAACATAGGTGAGGATTCAGCAGTTCAGAGGAAATACTTGTGAGAGTTGCCCAGCCTGGGAAAGGGCTTGAACTGAATGCTATAATGAAGTTTTGCAAAAACATATCACTTTTTTTTTTCCTTTAAAGAGTCTAGACTGAATGACTGCCGGACAGGAAAGCACCCAGCCACAGAGCATTTTCTGTGTTACGTTATTCAGTAACAATCAAAGCGCTCAACAATTTGAAAACAAATCCCTCCAAATGTAACAGTCGTACCTGACATGTTGGATATGACTAGGTGTTCATTCACAGAAATGAGCAGACTTCAAAGTTTGAAAAAGCCTTCTAATATTATTATGAAATTTAAGTCATTTGTCTTATGCTATGTGAAGTTGATAAACTGATACAGTTCGAAGAAACTTAATATGATGAGGAAAATATTTTAGACTCTAAAGTGTGGGGAGATTTTAAGACCAATTATTTTGCTTCCCAAATAAAAGTTCGATGCCACTGCTATTTCAGTAGACTCACCAGAAAAGTGTTCTCATTTATACTGCTAGTTATGCTTTTGCAGTAAAATTCCAATTGCTAATTCCTCAGGCTGCTCTTGCATACCATGTTGCTGGTCTGGCATACATCTGCACAGATGTTTTGGCAGGAGAAGGTGTTAATGAATTGAAATTGTTACTAATATTAAAATTAGATGTTTTCATTGCAACTTCTTACAACCCCCAGGAAAAAATGAATCACCATTTGCCAACTGAAAGGCAAACTTCCAAAAAGGAAGAAGAACTCACTTCCAGCTCCTATGAGATGGGAAGAAACATAACCCTATTGCTCATTAGAGTTTTCTTAACTCTAATGAGTTCAGGTAGCAAACACAGGGAAAGCTCTGGAAATCCAAACAGTTTTCCATAAGTAAAGGAGATTGCAAGGAGAAATTGGATCGGATCAGTCTCAATGACTTTGTGGTTTCTCATCTAACACATTTATTACAGTTCCTAATGGGCACTGAACACATGAATCTACCCCGTCCTGCACTTCGTAAAAGGAGGCATTCAGTCCCACTGCCTTTTCGGTGTCCCTTGTCGCTAGGGCCCCATCCCATTTAGCAGCTGGCCCACATCTTCCCTCGTCTTCCTTTTGCTGCTTACACACTTGCAGAACCCTCATCACCTTTCACATTGCTTGCCAGCTTCAACTCTGTGTAGTCTTCAGTTCTCCTAACCTGATGCCCACAGGGTCTGACAACATCTCTGTGTCTCTCCTGGATCATCTTTTCCTGCTCGCACCTCTCGTACAGTCCCCAAACCCATCTCCCAGCTCACCGTCTTGCCTTAAGAATTATCCAGCCCTTTCCTACCCTAGGACTGTGTGCTCTCATCTTCTACTAGACAACATCTCCAGCGCTTCTAGGCCTTATTCACACCTGACTGATAAGCTTCTGGGCCGCTGTCTAACCCTTTTCCAACTGCTATCTTGCAAATATACGGCTTGTGATGCACTCTATTATAATCTGTAGTTTCCGTGACTGTGTCTTCCCGTGGCTGTCACCTCCGCGTGCTGCCAGGGATGCAGGACTAGTGATATGGAAATGCCTAGAGAGGAGGTGGCTGCTTTGCCTCTAATGCTAGCGGAGGTTCGTGTCCCAAAGACAGAATGTCGGTTCACAGAGTGCCCTGCAGAGCAGTCCCATTCACACTTTAGCAAAGAAGCATTTTAATTAATTGTCAACAGTTTTTTAATATATAGATTTAGTAGCTCTGTCTGAGTAAGTGCTGTTTGAAAGATTAAATTCTGTTTGGATTAATGGCCTCTGACAGCTTTTCCTCCTTTGCAAACAAAGTGGGTTTGAAGTGTAATAAAAGAGAGCGTGGGATGCATTGAACACGGAGAGCTGTTCAAGCTGCCAGCCAAGTGAAACGGCATCAGGATCCATCCAGGGGAGCCCACAGGCAAACGCACCCTCTGGGCACATTGGTGTTCATCTCTCCCATCATATGGTTGCTTATGGCAAGGAACATCACCCTAATCTTTGGAGTTTTTGAAGGCTTTTTGGAATGTGAGACTGATACTTGACTGATACGTGGGACTAATGTGCAACATCTGCACAAGGCAGATATTGAACATCTTGGTTTATTCTCTCTGTGTCATGGTCATGAGGAGAGACTCATCCATAATAAGATCATGCAGAGCTGTGAGATCTATCTATCTCCTTGGAAAGGTCAAAGAACCAGTAATACTGATTCCAGGGCTATAAAGAGCTCTGGGGAAGACGTGTTTCATTTCTTGGCTTGTAGCTAGCTCACAAGTGGGACAGACTTTCAGATGAATTATGCTAATAATTGGCAAACCTTTCCACCCAGATGCATATTCAAGCACGACTGTTTCTTTTTCATATACAGTTCAACTTCACCACTTTTGAGATTGAGGAGCATCATTTTAACTCTCAGAATGTTTATATGGGGAAGAAATGAATAAATTCACTGTAAACTTTACTTGCAATCTTTCAACCATGACATACATACATCTGCATTGAGTGCAAGGCAGCTATTTTCCAATCAGCTCAGGCTCCAAGGCCAAGGCAGAAGGTCTTGGTAGCCTCCTCTCCATGGTCCAAACAGTTTTTCTCCTGGGTCTGTTGAAAAAATATCAGGAATTTGTAGACGATGCCCACATGTCGTGGGCATTGCAGAATGGACAGAGACGCAGCAGAGAGATCATCTCTATTCATTACAGAGGGATAAAACAGCAAATTGCGTGAAAAAAGACATATTCCTACTTGTAAATGAAGATAAAATGGCCAAAGTGTAGTGATTTTTGTATGTATGATATGTATATGAGTTGTAGCAAAACCCTTGAGACAACATTCTTTCTCTCAAAAAATTAATTTAAAGGTCTAGTAGAAATAAAGGGCAGCGGAATGTGTCTCATCCCACCCACCTTTTTTTCTCTTTTAATTAGATCTGGTGTTTAAATTTTTCCCTGCTCCTCACAATGATCCAGTGACAATGCAGTTATTGTTACTATGTTATGCTCATTCGGGATTGCAGGACATATTAAGTTTCCTGCTAAGGGGATCTGAGAATTGCAGTGCATGAAAACACCAAGAAGAAAGGAGAACTGGTAGTCGGAAACTCACTTTATCGAATAGTTACTCAGATCATGTTTTTATGAACTTATTGTTCATAAATTGTTCTAATTGTTTTAAAGTACAGACCTGAGAACCCTTAAATGTCTATATGTTTTATTCATGAAAGTGAAACTAAAATAAATGAAATAACATGGTTTATATGACAGTTTTATGAACTTTAAACAAATGATTTTAGCAAAGGATTCAAAATGTGTTAGGAAGTAATTACCAAATAACTTGTTAATGATGACCAAAAGCTATAGTACACCAGACCATTGCAGTAAGGCTTCCTGAGCTGATTTTCATGGTAGGAAGGAGCAGTAGATAACACCAAAAGCTAGTACAAACTGCAGCTTCTAGGGTAATGCAAATTTTCATTAGAAATAATATTCAGTAACTAATAATATCAAGGATTAATGGCACGGACAATGATGGTCCAACCAAAAGGAACGTTTTTAACTTGGAAGTGTACCAGAATCACATGAACCAAAACTTGCTTTCCCAAATTATGGTATTTCATAGCAAAATCATTTTCTTTGGCACTCACATATTATCTCCCTGAACATGGATTACACTTTGATATAGAAAGGGATGCAATGATTACAGATAAAGTATATATTTTCAACAGCAACTCATCGAAGCATGTGGTGGATCAATGGGAGTCTTTAAACCTAAATTGTGTGTCTCCTTTCTAAAGGTCTGCTTTAAATCAACACCGTGTTGAGCTACAGTACACAAAGTGGAAACTACACTACGAGCTGGTGTAGAGGTAAAATGCTATCCTTTCAAGATTTCAAATTATGTTTTGTTTCTAACTTGAGCTACAAAGTAGGTTAAAGAAGACCCCCACTTCAGATAGTGTCATTTAGACATTAAGCATCCTGTTTTGTTTTGTTTTTTAACTTATTTTACACTTTGTACTGTCAGCTCTGTTATCTATGCCCATATTATCTATGTTGTATATTATCTCTACCTTAAGCATTAGGTGGTCCACAGTGCTTCCAGGCACAGCTCCGGTCAAAAGATTGCAGAAAAGATTTTCCTGCACAGCAGATATTACCCAAACTATTTCAAAACTATTTGTTCTTCTCCGTGTTTCTGGGTCTAGCGCAACGTATGTCACACTCAGAGCCAGAAGATCACAGAAAGGAGGTGGGAATGTCCCCAGGAGCAAGAGGGTGCAGGGTGAGGAAGAAGCAGGGACTGGTGCAACCGCGGCCTGTTCCCTCCATCCTGGGAGGGATGTTGGGATGTTGTGCAGCGCACGCAGACACTGAGTCTGGGGCAATTTGTGCTCCAGGAACTGCAGCTTTTGGGGAGCACCTTGTGGATGCACTGAGTAGATCTGCAATGTGTGTCCCTAACGGCCGAGGGGCTCTGTGGCAAGTTCTGGTGTGCTGATTCTATCCCTGCATTTCATTGCCCAAGGTGTCCTGGCTCCCCGTTGCCCTGCATAAAGGAGAGCTGACTTTGTATAGTAGCTTATATTACACTACATAGATAATAAAAAAATAAAGGTTACAGACAATAAATAAATATGGCTAAAACCAACATAAATAATCTCTTATATTTTCCTCCTGATAATGATTTCAGCCATTGGGCCATTGGGCCAATGATTGGGCCATTACACGGCCCAAAGGGATGTGCTCATTATTTGTTGGGATCTGTGCCATTTGGGATGAACCTTCTCTGTATCAAACAATTGTCTGAACAGAAGGATCCATTTCAACTACTTTTTTTCTTTTGTTTTTGATTAGTTTTTGTTTGAAGGGGGTGCCAAAGCAATGTTCTTGCTGTAATGAAAGCAATGTAAGAACTGATATGCCTCTTCTGAACCCCACCATTGGATGAATATTTAATCTAGAGAGGTCAAAACTGATCTTCTGTTTGTCCTTATTTGGAGCTGTGAACACATGGAATAAAAGCTGACTGCTTTGAGTTAGAAAGGTGGCTGTTCAGTAACTTACTGCTGAAGAAGGAAGTTCAATTCAACTCTCAGTAGTATCTCTGGAGAAGCATCCTTGAAATCTACAGTTCTTTCATCTAGAGAAGTAGTTTTCTTGTCAAACCACTAGAGTGAATTATTCTGACACAATTTACTTGTGGTAAACCATGATATATTTAACACCATTTGCCAGTCTCTTCTCTGTTTTTGATATTTTTCATTCAACCTTTACTTTAGATTTTGCTAAGATTGAAATCACACTATCAAGCCTAGAGCTGCTAGGGGTGCCTATTTCTGTTTCAGATGTAGGTACTATTTGTTACAGTGCAGTCATATCCAATCACCCTCAACACTTGATAAATCTACTCAGTGCATTTGTTACAAGAAGTATGGTTAGACATACCAGGTAATTCCAAATTCTGGAAAAGATTTATGAGTTTCCTTCACTGAGGGATACTCTGGGTTTGAGCTCCCTTAAACTGTGGCCTCTTCTCATGCCCATGTCTGTTGCCTTTGGCTAACCCAAGGCCAAATCAGTATCTCACCTGAGATACTGGGTACTTCTTCATTTTGCATACTTCATGAATTTGTCCTCAATCCCGTATCTACCTCCCTAATGTTTCAGATACAGATCATTCCTTGTTCTCATTTTATTTGAATCAAAGGAGAAACTTTACTTGCTTGTCCTTAGGACCCTTTGTAAGGTCCAACGCTGAATGATATTCTGTGATCTTCGTTATACTCCCGCATTTCCTGATGCCAAGAAATGATTCCCTGCTCCTTAAAATATGTTTCAGTGTAGTAAACTTTGCTGAACTATTAATTGCTTATTAATTGGATGTTGCATTCAATAAACATGCCATAGTTTTCCATGGTCTAAGATTTAAGTCTTTAATAAGGGCATGCAGGACTCTAAACTCTCTATTGCTATTAAAGCTTTCAGAAACACAGCAAATTACAAGTTCAGCTTTTCTTTCTCAAACATATTCTTTAATACTGGAAATTTTAAATAGAATAAACATAAAAGGATTTGTGACAAAAATGGTCATGAACAAAAGTAGCATAGGAAACACAAAACTCCTAACCAGAAGAATAATGGTAACTCTCCAACAGCTAGGTATTGGACTCAGGGCCTGGGGGTTCCTTCCAATCCCTTGATCTGTTAAATAACTCAATATTCACAAGATTATAAAAAGAAGAACATTACTTCCAAGCTTGGAAGACCTTGGATCAAGGTGTGGCTGTAGCCAAGGCACACAGGACTGGATTCCATGGTTTTTTGGTGACTTGCTTTCCCACTTTTAGCTTTAAAGAGCAGCAATGCCTGAGGCCAAAACATGGTGGCAGAATAAAGGCATGTTGCATAGAGAAATGTGGTACTAAAGTTGTGCTAAAACAAGCTTGTGAACTCAGAAACCTATTAAATCTTTACAGTTTAGCCTCTTAACCACAGAGAAAGCAGATGGCACCTGCAGGAGGAAGAGTAGTCTGCATGAAGACCATGAAAAAAGTTTGATGAATACTATGTATTACGAGAAATATGGAGACAGTTTTTCTATTGACTCCAGAAAAACTGGAATGCCTTCCCAGAAGAAGAGTTACAAGCTATTCAGTGGAGCAAGACAGAGGAAAATAAAGATTAGGCTGCCTGTGAAACCACTCATGGGGATATCCCTGAGATATTTTGCTTGGGCCCCTGCAGTCCCTAATGCAATTTCTTGTTCAGGTATCATGCACACCAAGCAGGGCAGATCTGACAAGCTTTTCCAGGCAGGTCTCACATCCATTTCCATCATTCCTCTCAAGGGCTGATGTGGGTGACTAGAGAGGACAGGCTGTCTCGTGTTTGGGTACATGTGGGACGAGTCAAGACACAGCGGACCTGGGAACATGTGGAGAGCAGGACCGTCCATCTGCCCTTTTGGACACAGGCTACTGGGGTTGCAGGGACTCTGCTTGGCTGCTCTCAGTTGTCTGAATTGATCCTGCTCATGCCCAGCAAATTCCAGACCTGCTGCCCCAAAGGAACATCTTTGGTCATCCACCTCACATCTCAGAGCAAGAAATTCACCAAGCCCCATCGCTGCCTGTCAGGAGGATTTGAACAAACCCTCTGGACAGACATCCAGTCTCAATTTAAGGACCAGCAAATCCAACAACACAGCAAAAAGACCACATGAAAATGCTAATGTAGCATCATGTTAGGAGAACCAAATTATGACACTTGTTGGTGTACAACAGCTTTCCTCAGATGAGGGGATTTATCTTGGGCAAATTTGATGGTTTGTTATAAAATAATGTTAAGCACAATGAAATAATAAGCAGCTGGCATGTTTTCTTGTAAAAAAAAAGCATTAAAGTTGTAAACATCATAACAACATAGCACTACTGTTGAAGGAAATGGGTGATAAAGGAGTTATTTTTTTCCAATAAACATTTTGTAGGTGATGTATTTGAGATGTATCAATTATTTATCTCCCTATATGGTTGAGATGTGCACTTTAATAAAATGTAGAAAGGTTTTTAATTTTTCTGAACAATAAATGCAATTGATTTTGTGACCAGCATGAAGAATAGATTGCCTCTAATGTCTCCTTCTTGTAGTATCTTGTATTGTTTTATGTGGAAATCTCAAATTTAATAGATTTAAAAAAATATATTCCATTAAAATACTCAGAGAGATAGATAAATCTTATTAATCCAAAATTCTTCATTTACCATATGCAAATATATAAGGATTATCATTATCTTTTCTTTCATCTGAATCACAGTGTTTGTCATGTTTATTTGTTCTGTATCTCCATAAACATTTAGAAATATTAATAATTTAAAAAAGATATTTCATTTTGGCTTAATGAATTCATGCAAGCAAAATAAATATGTAGTGTAAGTAGTCAGTATGTCTACTAGCTATTAAAAATACTTTACTCTCTTTTTTTTGCTCACATCCAGTTAAATATATGCAGGCAAGAACAATCTCTAGCCTTAACACCTTATTTTAGTGTAAATCCGGGGAAGCTCCTAGGCAGGGGAGTTAATTCTAATTTATATCTCTGTGTTTTAGTAGCAGACAAAGCTCTGGACGTTTCAGTTAAATTATTCCATACTTACAGTGCACTGAGCTGAGCGGCTTCTTTCTCTCTTTGGACTGGCACGTAACAGGCGCCGGTAATCTCAGTCCATGAGAAAAAGGATTGTGGTCGTGACCAAGGCTCATTTACCTGGGTCTCCTATCATGAATCATGGGCGTTTACAAGAACAGGGCAAGCGTGTAGCGATAATTCTCCAGGGAAATGTGTCTCCGAGTGTCCAGTGCTTGGTAGCTTGAGGGAATTCCATGTATCACAGCGTTTAAAGTCTGTACAGGATTTTCTTCTACGAGTTTGCCGAATACCTTCTGAACCAATGTGGACTTTATAATCTATGAGGCTCTGTGGCTGCGAGTTCCACCACTTCATGGTATACGTGTGTGATAAAATAGCATCTTCTGCTTATTTTGAAGCTAATTCCCAACCATTTCATTGGTACCCCAATTCCTCTCACGTGGAAAGGCGATGAACAGTCATAGTGCCTTTGGAGGTGACATATTGCGCTGTCCTGATGCCCAACATTCTGATATTACGTAAAAAAAGACTCTGGACACAAAATGCCTGTACAGATTTAGGGCCATCATTAGAATTTTAGCCCTGAAATTTTCAGCTCTGCAGATTTAACATTTAACTTGATTTTTCCCCCTATCCATGAGAAAATGACAATGTATTTTTCAGACAAGAATCTGATCTGAAGAAAAACAAGTCTAAATTTTTTTTCTTTGCATATACATTTGATATAAGGTTTAAGCTTCAGTGTGCCAGCCCCTATTGTGGCAGCAGTGCTTGAATATCAATGGCAGTACATGAAAGCCTTTTCTGAGGCTCACATCTACCTGTTTCCCTCACTGTTAAAGATCTTTAGGCTAAAGGCTAATATTGACAGCACAGAAGTGGCAGCTAGCCCAGAAGCAAGAGGGATGTGAATCCATCCTACAGAATAACCTGCCTGCACTCTCCTTGGAGAAGTTCAGTGCTTGGGATGAGACCGAAGCATCCCCCAGCCACCCCAGTTCTCTGTCTTCCTCCAACTGACAGCAGGGCCTTCAATACTGAGATAAATATCAGCTCTCCTTGCCTGTAATGGTTGAGTTTTGTGCCTAATTTGGAGCTAAATTCAGCTATCTTCATGGTCTGTCGCAAGTTCTGCAGGATTTCTCAAAATATTATTTCAGTACACAAGAACTAACAAGAAGTTTGTTGGATAATTGCTGAATCTTGCTGAAATATTTTTGACATCCAAAACTTCACAGAGTTTAGCACAACCCTTTATTAGCTTAAAAGTGAATTATAATAGCTTGTTCCATGCTGTTCATTGCTCCCTTGTCTAAAATCTATCACCTGCTCAGGAAACATACTCCTCCCTCCACCAAACCATTATATTAGCTGACTGACATAGAAAATGCTTTCAAAGTGATCCGTAAGCAAGTCCTCCTGAGTCTGAAATCTGCTTAACCAAACACACCAGCAAAAATCTAAATTGATAAAAGGAGAGTTTTCCTATCAAAACTTGTAAGATCCTGGCTCTTATATATATGTGTATACATATATATCAAGAAAAACATTTTCCCATGCCTCTCTACAATGAACAACAGGGAAACATCCTATAATCAGGTAACTACTGCAGAGTCTTCAGTTATACAAACCCCATCATGTCACCACGCTTCCACGGATGTGCAATGCAGACAGATATGTCCCCACAGCTCAGGCTGGGCTAAAATAATATTAATCATATTAGTGCAGCACTGTGCCTTCTTCCAGGAGTCTGTAACCCCTGTAGAGTATTGCGAAGGTAATCTGAACCGCGGGCCACTGAAGCGTGCAGACACACGTAAGGGTGAAATACATCTCACCAGCCTCAGACTTACCGAGCTAATCATCACCTTCTGTAGTCAGTGGGGAGAGATCGCATCGGTAGGTAGGAACATCTCACCTTACTCACACGCAGACAGAATAAATGAAGCATCTGTAGGGCATGAGCATGGCCAGGGCAAGGGCATTTGCTCTTGCCTGCCGGAGCTGAGAGAGGAGTAGCAGGAAGGCATGGAAGGCAGCAGGATCACAGAAAGGCTTTCCAGAGTGAGGGGTCTATGTCAAGTGCTTCCTTTCATTCCTGGTTGACCAAGAGTGTGGAGGGCGAAAAGGCTCTGACCCAGAGTAGATTTATTGACATTTAAGAGTTGCATCAGCTGTCTTCCAGCTGTGAAGGCGAGAGCTGTCAACACAGCAAGGCTAAGATACAGGCTCTTGCTTCGCCCCATCCCGCAATGGGAAGGAACCTGCAGATGAACTAAATGATTAACATGTCCCCTTGTCTCAGCACAGAAGAAGGCAGCTAATGAATAGCAGAGTTGGAAGACTCTGCCCCTGGAGAGAAGGAGCAGCTATACATTGAAGGGAGATGTCCAAGGGGTGCAGGAGCTCTGTACTGCCCTAAGGACCAAGGAAACTGGGAAACTGGGATTGGGCAAAGCCAGGCATTCTCATAGGGTGCCACATTGATGTTCCAGATGATTTATTGGGTCTTTCAGTCCAGCCTCTAGCTGGGAAAATCACTGGAATGATTTGGTATTAAAACAGCTTGGAGTTCCAGTCCAGAAGTTACATACATATGTACACATATGCATATGCATACACATCTCCAAAGTCCCTAGGGATACTTCTGATTAAAATATAACTCACAAAATTGCCCATTTCAAACATATCTTCAGCAAAAACGTTCATTTTCTCATAGAAGGAAGAAGATTTACAGTTCTCCTCTCCCCGTTCAGGGCTTTTCATAGGGCAAAACACAGACATTTTCAATCAAAATTAAGTGTTTCTTTACAAATATCCACTTTTCTCTAACTTCCCTCTCTCACCTAGACTCTTCCACAGTATTCTTCTTTCACCAGCAGCTTCAAAGCAGTCCTGGTGACTCAGCAAGCACAGAGCCTGTGACACAGCAAGGAAAAGCTCTGCAATGTGCTCCCAATTCTCTGCTGGGGTGTGAAGGTCACAGCCAAATTGTCCCTACCTGGAGCCCCTCAGAGCACCTGCTGAAGAGTGTAGGAGTGTTCCTGTGCCCGAGCTGAGGGACCGGTCTGCACTGCTATCCCAGGAACAGGGAGATGCTACTGTTCAGTGACATGTTGCTATTTCGAGCTCGTCGCCTCTCTTCCTAAAGGCATCATTGCCTTGCTGCGTGCTGGCGAAGCCTTTTGTGGAGAGCTAATCTGGGGAAGAAAGAGGAGCCAGTTAATTGATCGAAAATGTCACCTACTTCCATACTTTTTTTGTCCTATAAAAATGAAGATGAATATTATGTGCATTTTATGTTGAAACAGACCATTTAATACCAAACCAATAATAGCTGAAGTCTAAATATGCAGCCCAGGGTGCCCATGTAAAATACCATATTGAGCACAGATTGAATGAAATAACAAAGTTTAAGCAGTCAGAATCAATATCGAGGAGGTGTCCTTCAGACAGGAGCTATTTAACTGCAGCCAGACAACATCAAGATTGAAAAAGAAATTACACAGAAGCACAGAAAAAACTCAAGGACATGAATTTCAAGGTCTCTTTATTATCACAAATGTAAATTTATACCATGGCTAGGCAGTGGCTGTTCAGATGACCCATGGATGAATCTCTGCTGGGGCACTGTATAAGCAATGTCATGGAGAAGGCAATGGTGTGTCTCTGCCCCAGGTGGAACTGCTGCAGCCAAGCAGAGGAATTTGAGCAGAGGGAGATTCTGGTTAGAAATTAGGAAAAAATTCTACATGGAAGGACTGGTGAAACACTGGAACAGGCTGTTCAGGGAAGTGGTGGAGTCACTGTCCCTGGCAGTGTTCAAGAAACGTGTAGATGAGACACTTGGGGACATGGTTGAGCAGGCCTGGTGGTGGTGGGTTTATGGTTGTACTTGAACATCTTGAAGGTCTTTTCCTATCATAATGATTCTATGATTCTATGAACGGGAAGCACCAGCAGATGTGGGGCTTGACCCTGAACCTGTGCCTTGGTCCTTGGCTGAGGGAAGCCAGTGGGAAGCAGGAGACAGGGCTCCCTTTACTGGAAGGAGTGAATTTGTCTGTGTCTCCAGAGAAACTCTGTATAGGTTGCAAGACTCCGTCAGGCTTTCAGAGCTATAAAACAGTCAGCCTGTGCCAGTACTGAGAGGAGGCAGATTCAGTCTGACACATGGTCACAACCTGTTATGTCCAAGGATCGTGAGGACAAGATCTTGGCTAACCATCATCATACACAGCCCTTCACCCACCTCACTTTAAGCACCTTAGTTCTTTAGCACCTCTTTCAGGCCATAATCAGGCCTGCAAGTCCATAAAAACATTAGGAATCTCTGTTCTTCTCACCAATGAGCAAGAAGAGTTTTCTGTAGCCGGAAAACAGAGATGCCAGATTCTGAACCCACAGTCACCTATGGTATGGAAGATGTCCAGGTGCAATGATGTAGCACAGCATTATAGTCTCAGACAAATAAATGAGGTAGAAAGTAAAATGAAGAGAGAGAGCAATTTGGTGTGCAACAGGTTAACTCTCTTCCCTCAATTTCATGAAAGAAAGGTATGAAAATGTCATGATTTGGCTGGGAAAGAACATCTAAAATCATACTGTACTCATGTTCAAACTTGAGCCTGAGTGAAGTTAGTCATTTCACTGTAGCTGATTACATCAGCTGCACTTGTCTGCAACTCAAATACCTTAATCTTTTTATTCCCAACGTAAGTCCAAATAGCGCCTGGAAAAGAAGAGAGAACAGTTCTGAACAGAAGAAAGTCGGTATGATTAGGCAAGTAGCACTTATGGGATACATAGGTAAACAGACGATCTTGATGGCAGGGCCTATAGAGGGAAGACTGACTGAGAAATAAGGGATGTTGTCAAAGAGAAAACAAACCACAGGCAGATGAGCTGAGCCAGGAATCAAGACCCTGGCAATTAGAAGTCTAGCACTGAAGCTCTGGGGATCCTTTGCTGAAGAGGAATGGCTCATGCACTGCTCTTGGAAGAAGCATCAAAGTTAATTACAGGAGTATGGGGAATGCAGCACCACTGAGCTGGCTGTCACTGAGTGTCTCTAAAAGCATGGAAGGCAGCTTAAAAAATACTTCTTTCTTCTCTTGCTTCCTAGAGAAGGAGCTGGAGAGGGATTATGAAAATTGCAAAATGAGAGAAAGGGCCCATCTTAAATCAGTCCCTGCATGCTCCCTCAGTCCCAGTCTGCACAGGAGTGCAGAGCAGAAGCTGTGACGTTCCTGACAGGGACACAGCATTGTTTTTCTAGCAGGACAGGAACAAAATCTGCAGATTCTCACCAGTCTTTCCTGCCCCTGCTCTCCTTTTTCTTAGAGTAAAACTTTGCTGAAAGGGGCTGTGTGTTTTTCCTGTGCAAACGCTGCTTAACCCAGGGGCTCCTGCTCCAGCCATCCCTGCAGGACTCAGGCACCAGGGACAAGTGTTTATCAGTATATTCACTCGGCAGAACTTTTGTAGCTAATAAAACTACCCTGAAACAAAAATATCTAAATTCATAAAAACCAAGAACCTTCAAGCAGGCAGTTTGATGGCTTATCTACATGAAAAGTAGCTTACCTGAGACAGGTATTTTGCAAATGTCATTAGCCCAGCAAGGTTTAGGAGTTTCCCGATTTTGCCAATGTGCCTTTTATTTGATAATGTGTTGTGGAAGAGAAATAAATCCCCCCAGCTTGTCACTCTGTAGATACACATCGCACCAAGTTCAATTGTTCTAGCTTTCTGCCAAGTGGCAGGTTTGCCAGCTAGAGACAACAATGTTTAATTTATGAAGGGCTGAGTTTTAATCAGTTTTTTATTGTTTGTTCCAGCAATAGATCAGTTTAATGGCAGCCTAAAAAATGCACCATAAGCAAATCTCGCCCATGCCATTCTTCTCCCTGGTAGACAGCTCACCTCAGAAGTTTGACATCGGCGCGTTTTGGGGAAGAGGCAACCTGTGAAACTGGGTGTTTAAATTAAAGGCCGAGCTGCAGATCCGATGGCGTGTGTGGGATGGTGGATACAGCAGCAGTAAGGGCAGATTTAGAGGGAAATTTGTATTCAGAGAGTTTTCTCACTGAATCCTGAGATTCCTTTTTTATAACCCAGGAGACAGGCACTATTACTGCACAGCTCCTTAAAGCTTGGGCAAGGAGCTGACGCTCGAACCTTGATCTTCTTCCAAAGCAACCAGCTTTACCAAAGAGGACCTTTCGTAGTGGACACCCTTGGCCAGCCCCGAGCTTTCTTCCACATGTGGCACTCAGGCTGCAACACACATGTAAATCTGCCAAAATCACCAAATCTTACAGACACAGGCCAGAAAAAAAAAACAAAACCACTTTTGTTTTGGTCTGTTTTGGCCTCTGTGGCCTGGCCCAGCCACTCCACATGCTGTGTCATGAGCAGCCAAGGTAATGAAGTTCTGCTGCTGGGGCAGAACCGCAGAGAAGAGCAGTGAGCCCTGGCTAAGGTCATTTATTTTCCAGTCAAAGGAAGATACATGAAACACATTTGCTGCTCCATTTGTCAGATCTAGTTTCAGCTGATTAAAGATGTAAGAGGTTTAGGCCTGGACCCGCTCTGAGAGTGCTGGTGGGTTTGGTTTCGGCCTACATCTGTTTTTTGAGAGGCACTCCTTGCGAAACAGGCGTTAGTTGAATCATATCATGTGTGACTCCAAAGCAAATCCCCAAAGAGCACTTATTACCACTGCCACGCAAAGGCAATGGGAACTGAGAGTCCTCATTAGTTTGCAGAGCTATATGAGTTGCCTTGGTTACTTTTCTTCTCTTCCCCAGCTATAGATGTATTCATGTCTGTGCTTGGCTCTCAGGGTGATGCTACAATAATTGTTTCATGGTAGAAAAATGGTGGTTAGCTGCTCAACCAGCACCGTCATGAACACAGCAATGAGCATGAAGAGATTCACTCAAAAAGAAGATTAAATATACTATATAGGAGAACAAACACTTCCCATCAGAATTCTATTGTTGATAATAACCGGCTTATGAGACAGTTGGGTTGTGCAGGTTGGGGCTTAAATGAAAGTCCCCACCTTTCACCACTGCGAGGTTTGACCCTCATCAATGAGTCAGTCAACAGCCCGTCCTAGGCTCATCCAGAATGTGGTAGCGCATGAGGCTGCACCCCATGGGGCTGGTATGAGTCACACTGTCGTGTCCAGACTGGAGAATGTACAGTGACAGAGCAGGCTATGTAGAAGGGCAGGAATTCTTGATCTGTGAATACTCTGCTTGCTTAAAGTTCATTACTGCCCTCATGTTATCTAAAAGGATGTCAGAGGTTTAGGTGCTGGTGAAAATGAGGAGGATCATTTTCAAAAATACCTAAGTATTTTAGGCCTTTGAGTCTTGTTTTCAGAAGGGACTTAATATCCAATTTTAAACATACTAAGATCTCTGGATCTTAGTATGCACGAATACTTTTGAAAAATATGCACTTATCTATACAACAGGCTCACAGAAAACAAATCTCGAGAAATCACCACTTCCAGCTCCCTAACTCCAGTTAAGCTCTGCATCATTCAGGAAAGTTGTCTATTGCAGCATTTAGATGTCCTTATGTTAGAAAGATTTTTCTTAATAACTAATCTGATTTTTCTTAACTGTGATTTAATTACCACTTCTCCTAACCAAAATGAACATGCAGAACAGATTATTCTCTTCCTCTTTGCAGAAACCTTTTATGTAATTTTAGACTGCTATGTTTCCCTTAAATCTTTTCTAGACTAAATAACTCCTATTACTTCATCTTTTGCAGGTTATTTCCAGTAATTCTTACTCTCAGCTTTTCCCATTTGATCCACATCCCTTTGAACTGGAACATTCCAAACCAGATCCCATATGCCTCTTGAGGCTCTCCTATTAACAAGCCCAGAACAACCACCTCTTTTTACAACAGCATGACTCACCTGATTCATGTTCAGATCATGATGCTAAAGTCCTTCTCCATGGTACTGTTGTGTAGCCAGTTATTCTCTATTCTGTCTTGGAGCAATTGACCATGTAAATGCAGAATCCTCATTTGCCTTTGTTGAATTGCATGCTATAGTTTACAGATCTTCTCTTTGATTTGTTGAAATCCTCTAGAATTACAATCCTGTTCTCCAAAATGCTGCTAGTCCTTCACAACATAAGGCAAAAGCAGAGCTTTTGCATCCTAAGGTGTGTGGGAAGTCTCTGGCAATATGCCAGTCTGCTACAAGACAGCTGAGGAGAAGCTTTCCCATAATGGGAACAGTCAAGCTTGGGAGTAGGTTGCTCAGAGAGGTTGTACAGTCTCTGTCCTGGGAGAGGACTCACAGTTACATTTTAAGGTCCTGAGGTTTCCATATTTCTAGGTTTTCACATCAGACTTGCAAGGTAGACCCTCTCAAAACTGGGGATCTAAAAAGCACTTGGTCTCACTCATTATACCAGTCTGGTAGGATTCCACAATACGTAACTCAGGACCCTGGAACATAGCCAAGCTACTGAGCAGATAACCTGAAAACCTCAGGGCATCCACTCTCCCTGCATACAGCTTTTGGTTGCACAAGTGCAGACCGTGCTTTGAGGATCCCGGCTATTGATGGAGATTTAGACACCTTCCATCTGGGATGGGCTCCTTGGGTTCCTCATGCTGAGGCAGCTCCTGCTGCAGTGGCACAGGGGCTGCAAGCAGGGGGAACCTCCGCTGCACTCAGCAAAGTCCACTCACTGAGGAAGAACTAAGGGTATATTTGAGTTTAGAAAGGGTTTTTCGTGTTTGTAAAATGTTTTCTTATGCTTCCAATTCATGGGAATTAAAACACAAACAACAACCACTGCTTAAACCCTTGGAGACACACAAAGGAGCAGAAACAGCCCAGCTGCTGCTCCTCAGCCCAGGGTCCAGGGTATTTCAACAACCTTCCTAATCTTCTACAGGTGGCCTCTATTTTCTCTCATCTCTTTATCTCTCACAGGTGACCCTTATTAACACCTCACCTTTCATAATCCCATATTGGTTGGCCTCAGAAAATCCTTTTATCTATCAAACAATCAGCATTATTGTTTTCATCCCTGGCCAACCTTTCATCCCTGGCCAACCTTTCTTTTCTTCCTACGTATTCCCATATAAGTCCAGTTTGGAATTGGAAGTTTTAAACAAACGTTTCTGGTGAAGTGGAAATCCTGCTTGCCAAAGATTGCAGAGCTAAGTATGTTTTTTTCACAAGTCATGTAAACACTCAAAACATCTTTTTCTGAACAGAATAACTGGGAATGAACTTCTCCCTCCCCTTCCCCCTCCCCCCCTTTTTCTTTTTTAGTTTTAGTTTTTGGCATTTTGTGGACTTTTTTTTTAATATTCCCCACATCCTTTGTCATGATGGGAAGAGAATGTCAGAATAGCAGCAAGAAAGGACAGAGAAAGGGAAGATCGTGGGGATCTTATTTCTAAAAGCAGCAATGTTTTAGTGATGACAAAAAAGGATTCTGACTTGCTAATTAGTTTTGCATAATGATGACTAAACTTGATTACAGCATGAACCAGTCAAATGTCTTTGTAGCTCATAGGCTTATTCTGTGAGCCAGTTAAAAGGGTTAGGTTTCTATATGGCTCACAAGGTGTTTCCTGCAGACAAAAATAACTTACTAAAGAGTGCTCCAAGCTTTGTTGTTTCAACTGGCTGCCACAGCAAATTAACTTCTGAAAAGGAATTTTATAGCATCTATTTTAGCAAACATCCAAAAGCACATCCCTAATTCCATATAAGTTCTAACTCATTTTTTCTCTTGCTAAAGAGCTAAACAAATGGAGAATAAAGTCTTCACTATCCATTTATCAGTTGCCACCTTGTCCAGCAATTGCAGAAGCTCTCTGTCTTCTACTTCTTTGCATTAAGAAGTTATAGGAGAAAATCTGACCTCTCTGAGGGACAGGCTTTTCTCAAATGTTGTGGCAAGTTACATTTCTTTCTGTAAATTGAAAGCAACACAGAGTAAGACAGAAAACTTTCCTTCCCTGCATAATTTCCTTCAATGAAGGACTCACTGAATATAGATAAGCTCCCCTCCAGTGGCTGGTGAACTCTGTCTCAAGCCTTGTCCCTGCTGCTGACTGACAGCATCTTTGCATGTCTGCAGGAGTGGAATATTTTTCAGGGATACCTCAAGAATATTCTCACTGCCAGAGCAAGAGCTGGATAGAAACTCTGTGAGGCAAATGCCAGCTTATCAATCAGACTTGCTTCCCAGAGCTGAAACCCTGCAGTGTGGTCACTGCACTCCAGTGACCAAGCAAGGAGGTTCTGCACAGTTTGAACTTCCATGAAGAAATAGGAGGGGGATTGAATTACAGTTGAGTTGGCACAAAGTCAACTGAGTTATCAATCCTGACAAGAGATGTCATTTGCTTCACATGGTCATCCCATTTCCCAAATGCCAAAGATTTCAGCACTGTCGAAGGCTAAGTTCAACCTGCAGCATAAATGGAAAATTCCAACAGAGGAGTGAGGTGTTAAAGCTAGTTCAGAAATCTCTTTTTCCCACGGTTGCAGATTTCATCTTCCAGGGCTAGACACCATTCTCAGTTGTGTGTGTGTGTGTGTACCAAAATTACCCGGGAAATACCTCATTGCAATGAAAAGTACCTTTGGGACACTCAGGATTAATGGGCCATGAAGAATGAACACAGCAAGCTGCGCTTGTCAGAGTTAGTATTTCAGACATTGTGCCAAGGCAGAAATGATGAAGGGGCTCGAGCCTGGAAACAGCTTCCTCCGTCTCCCAGAGGGTCACAGTCCTGCAGTCTGGCACTCCTGGGCTCAGCACGTGTGTGCCTGGCTGCACAGCACTTGGATGATTTCTCCAGGAGAGGTGGAAAAGTCACTGGATCCCAAAATCTTACTATAGTCCAACAAGTGGTCTTGCAGGCAGCTAGCAAGCACTATATGGTCTCCACGTCTTTCCTCACTTGGTGCTTAGAAGAAAACAAGAATCTGGTCACCTAGCTACAAAAGCCTCAGTTAGATGCTTAAGAATAGGAACTGGTTTCTAAATTGAAATCCCACTGCCGCAGAGGAAGCCTAACTCATGACTGCACAGGCAAGAAAAAGGATTTTTCACACATGGCTTCTCTTTTTGTGGTTCTTTCCACCTGGTCATGCTGGCACCCATGAATCCTATATTTACGTTGTAACTTACAAGGAACAGCTAGGAAATTACAGGCTGTCAGTTTGACTTTGATATCCTAAAAAATACTGGAGCAAATTATTAAACAATCACTTCGTAAGCACTTAAGGGATAAAAGGTGATAAGACACAGCCAGCATGAATTTGGCAAGAGCAAATCATGTCAAACTAATCTAATCTCTTTCTTTAATGGGGTCACTGCCCCATGGACAGGAGAAAGTGATAGATATGATATATCCTGACTTACGTAAGGCTTTGGACACAGTTTGACATGAGAGTCTCCTACAACTGGGGAAACAGAACTGAAAGCAAATCACCACAGCAGGGGGACAATTAAAAAATTAGACTTTGAATTCAGTATCAGGAATCTGCTGTGACACAGGAAAAGCAATTCACGTCTCTCAGGCATCTGCCCTGGGCTCAGTTGATTCAAAATTTTTGAACAAATACAGACAGCCTAAAACAGGCATCAGACCAACATTCACATGGAGAATATATAGGTATTCCATGGGGTTGATGTTAATGCTGTTCTACAAAGAAAAGAAATACATGAAAATCCTCATCAAGAAAGGATCATGTTCTCTGAATCATTCCATTTATAAATGTATATGAAAATGTGTAATACCACTTTTAATTTTAATGAATAATACAGTTACTAATTAATATTGCAAGAACGAGAAAACAAGTTTACTCTCTGTTTTTTTTTTCTCTCTTTGAAAATGAAGAATATATTCTATAATTCCAGGTACTACTCAACCTTTTACCTCTTTTCTAGCTCTCTAATCTGACAGTGCTATTCTTCCAGCACCACAACATATCATATTTCATACTGCCACATTTTTAAAAGGGTATGACAAGACAGCTATTTGTTTCAATTTTTTTATTAACAATTTAGATGATGGAGCCAATCAGACACAGCTGAAATGCTTAAATATGGACATCTGTTCCATTGTAGATGTCCCAGGGTATCCCATCTGGCCTCCAGCTGCCACTTTGGAAGTCTGGGAACATGAAGGGTGCAGCTCTTCTGAAAGCTCCATGTCATATTTGTCAATCACAACAGGCTGTCCTGAGTCCCCAGCAGAGCTGAAGTGCCACCAACGCAGCTAAGCTACAGCCACTGAATCAGTCGCCTGTTAGCTCTGTGTATTGGGGGTAGAGGTGTACTAGTGCCTGATCCAGTTAAAATGGCTCCATCAATCAGATAAAATGCAAGAAAGACAAGTGTGAAGTCAACATTTAAGACAGAGAAATCAAATACACAAACTGAAGTGGGGTAAGCAGCTGGAAGCAGCTCTGTAGTGATTGATCTGGGCATTATAATAGGTCCCACCAGTGTCATGTGCAGTAGGACCTGCATGGATCTTCAGGGCTCAACAGGAACATGATCTGCCATTTAGGTCACTGCACTTTAAGGAACATGGAGACAAAATGGAGAAACCTGAAATGAAGACAATGAAAAAAGGATGGAAATAGGTTATATGAGAAAAAAAATGAAGAAATTCAATCTGTTTTCCCTAGAGAAGAGTAGAACTACACAATTAAGGATGTAACAATAGTGTAAAATATGTAATAGGTTGTTCTGAGGCAAAGAGTGAGTAATTGCTCTCCGTCTCCTCTTAAGGTAATTGGCTTGCTCTGCAGCTGAGGAGATTTAAGATAGAAATTAAGGAAGTACCCAACTACTGAGATAATTTTGCATGGGAAGGCTACCTAAGGACACTGTGGAAAAACTTTTCCAAGACCTTTAGGAGATAAGAAAAAGACTCTACAAGTTTTAACTTGACCTGGATCCAGCCCTCTGGTTTGTTTAGTCTCCTACTTTAGTACTGTGGCATGGCTTTGCGCCTCACTGCCCGCACATTTACCTTCATGCCTGAATGTGACAAGTTGTTCTTGCTCACCAGAACACTACATTTGAGCTGGTGGCTTCTAACCAGGAAGATCGCTACAAACAACAGGAGGACAACAGCATGACACTAGTGGAGAATGCCATCTTTATGACAAGAGGCACCTAGACTATTCAGGTTGTGAAACAGAACCAAGAGGATATGATGAGGTATATAAGATCCTGATTTGCCTTGAGAAGTTGCATATGAAGATTATTCAGTCTTGTTTCATATAATAACATAAATTAAATAGCAGCAGATGGAAAAAAAAAACAGAAAAATATGCCTTCATGCAAAGTATCATCAGGTTTTGGTTATGTTTTATCACAAGGCAGGTAAGGAAATTCAGGAAAGGGAAATCTGTTAATTGCTAATTAATATGAAGATACAACATCGGGCCTAGGTTGTCATACACTGGGAGAGTATATTGGGGACAACATGTATGCTGACCCTGTACGTATGTTCTTCCCTCGCTGTGCATAATTAGCCATATTGTTTCTTGTTTCCCAGGATAAGGACAGGCCTGTCTATAATAGTGATAATAATAATAGAGAAGTGTGTCAAGAATCAGAACAGAGGAATCAACTTGGAGAAACAGAAACAGGCTGGATGGAGAAAATGCTGCCTGAAGATACCCAGAGAGGCACTGGATACTGCTTTATTGCTTCAGCCATGGCTGAATCCAGACTCCTGTTATAAAGCACATTCCTACTCTCTCTGGGAAGGAAGGGGAGCAGCAGGGAGTCCCGCAGCCCTCCATATCCCAGGGGAAGGGCCTCTGGCGTGGAGGGAACGCGGCCTGAGGAGCAGAAGGGCGGGAAAGGCCGCCTGGCAGGAGAGCGCGGGGAGGATACTGCTTTATTGCTTCAGCCATGGCTGAATCCAGACTCCTGTTATAAAGCACATTCCTACTCTCTCTGGGAAGGAAGGGGAGCAGCAGGGAGTCCCGCAGCCCTCCATATCCCAGGGGAAGGGCCTCTGGCGTGGAGGGAACGCGGCCTGAGGAGCAGAAGGGCGGGAAAGGCCGCCTGGCAGGAGAGCGCGGGGAGTGGGGGGCAGCCCCGGCCCCGCTGCCAAGCGGCAGCGCCGGGGCCCGGAGCGGGGCCGCTCTGACTCGGTGGGGCCGGAGCCAGCGGGGCCGGTGGCCCCAGCCCCGCGTGCCGGCGCAGCCCCAGGGTGCGCGG
>NW_010579155.1:137401-195855 GCF_000705375.1 Tinamus guttatus | reverse complement strand
TTTAAGGCTAGAAGTGAGGTTTTTCATTTAAAGGATTATTTGTAAACCACAGCTTGATTTAGGCTTTCAGGTGCTTTCTGTGTCTTCACTGTAGTTTTGTAGTTGACTGTGGTGTTAATTTAAAAAAAAATAAATATAATATAGCATCAAAGTCTGTCTGGATATGCACGATTTGCTCTGTGTATATTGTAATTAAATGGATAGTATATCCTAAGGCATGTAGTTTCAAACATAGCCCATAGATATGAGGTTTATTCTTTTTTATGTCTTCAAAACAGAAAGGAAATGGTGACAGAAAGCAGGGTTAAAGCATACCGTTTTGTGAACTTTTTATTTTGTTCGCTCAAATATTCACATAATCTTATCTGCAAAACAAGTCCTTTCATAATCATTTGTGCCTGATTTGTCACATTAAATATTGAAACTAAGCGTGTCATGATTTAACTCATTTGAAAAATCAGCATTATGGCTATGATGTAAGCATTCTGTTCTTTAACACCCAACTGACTCATATTAGGGAAGTAAATGTAAAAGCGTTTGTCTTCTCCCATTAATGCTGAGTTTAATGATGCATGGAAAAGTTAAATAACATCACGGGCTACGTAATGCAGTGAATTCAGAGGTACTTGACAGCTGAGTAAATATTCTAAAGCTAACAGAGTTCCAGTCCATGCTGTCTGTTACGTCTTTTATTGAAGTGGTACATGAAATAAAAATTAAAAAAAAAATCACTAGTTTTTGCTGATTCCCACTTCCCAGTACAAACCAATGTAATTAACCCATTAACATGCTGCTGCCATTAATCCGAGTGGCCCAGAGCATTATATGAGGAAGCAATTGTTTAAAAATGTTCAGAACATTATGGATACACTGCAAGACCATTTATTTATCAGTAAAATACCCCTTATTTTGTTTAAATACTAACAAATTCTGAGAATTAAGATCATATTCTGATCTTTCAAACTCTTTAAGGTTTACATTTGATAGCAGAAATGGGGTTAGTAGCGAAATATTTTTATATATATTTTTATTTTATTTTAAGCACTATAAAGAAATATTAACTCACATGGTCTTTCAGTAAAACCATAAGTAATTTTTAATGACTTTGTAACAGAGTGGACAATATCTAGGATTTGTATGTTAATTCAACAAAAATGGTACAGGGTAAAAACATTATATACGTATATATATATGTATGTATGAATGTATATATACTTAGATTAAGAAACAAATGACTCACATTCCTGTAATATAAAGGTCCATTGCTAGTTTCAGAATTGACTTATTTTCTCTGTACATAAGTAAGCCCATAAGGATGGAATCTCATATCTGTACAGGATGAAATGTGTTAATGAGAAAGGTTGGATCTTACTGCTGCTGGAAGGACTATAGATCTGATTCTTACAATAACTGTATCATTGGGGATAAGTTAGATTTTTTTTTGTCTTTGCTCAAAGCCATAAATAAATATATATATAAAAGATTATTAATAAATTGGAGAAAATATATAAAAAATAAAGCCATGAATATTTTTTGGTTCCAATATGTTTATAACTGAGCAGGTTTTGCCTTATTATGAAACGAGAACTGTTTGATTTTGTCTTTTCATTGTTATTTGGCCCAAATTTATATGCACTAGGTGTGGGGAGGTGGGAAGAAAACTGCTGGAGTAAATATGGGCAGCATAGGAAAAATAGGCCCTAGCAAATTTGAAAATACTACCTGATATACTAAAGTAATTCCTAAGCAATATTTCCTCTGTAGATTTGAGGAATTCATTGTGCTATAAAACATTATCTCCACAAAGCTCAAATTAATCCACTGTCAATAAACTGTAATATTTTGTGAACACAAATATTAGAACCTAGGCTTTGTTTATATACATATAAAATCTAAAATATGCTGGTGGAGAATACCATGTAATTGTTGGTGTAATTTATGAGAACGGCACTTTGTCGTAATCTCATAGGCACTTATCTCACCATATGTGCCAATCCCAGGTGATATACCTCTGAACTGTATAATATCTATGATTTATTTCAAGGGAATATTTGCATGGAATAAGTATTCATTAATGACACTTTAGGTCATTGTAAATGTAAAAGCTTAATCCATTTAAAACAATAGTATGTGTTTTGTATCGACTTCATTAGTAGCAATATATTAAATAATCCTTCGTTTATAAACTGTGATATAAGCAAGCATGAATAGTTGCTTTTTTAAAATGCAACTTGAAGTAAGTGCCTTGTGATATAAATCCAATCCACCTGCAGTAATAAGGATGAGGATTTTACTGGAAGCTTCCTGAATAACAGCAAAATCCTGTTCTCCATTCTAACACTGCACAAGTGTTGGAATAGATAACAGGACATACTTTGCTGTTTTGGTTCCGTTTTATTATTTCATACATATTTTTGTTCAAAACCAAAAAGTAAAAGGATTGTTTTCACACAATATTTTATACCACTGTATATGATACGCATGATACATATATATATATATGTATACACCAATGGATATATAGAAATATGTCTATTTTATGTTCTTAATATCTCTTGCTACCTCAGCTGACCTTCACTTGAATTTGAATTATGCAATAGCAACAGAACTGGAACCAATGTGAGTTTTATTTTAACAGGAAATTACTATGTCTCGATGCATGACATCAAGAGTTAAGCTTAATATTTCTTTGTCAAAATTTACTCGCATTGAGTTCTCTCACTAACTTCAGTGTGTCTATCCATGGGAGTTCTTTTCATTTGTAGGTGCCATTCATATAACATGGTGACCTTGTTCAGTGAAGAAAAATGTTTTAAAAATAAGATACTGGATATTTAAACAGCTGCATCTTGACTGCTCTGGGAATATGCAGTCTTTTAAATAATTTCTACTGTTCCTAAGTCCACTGTTCACATACACAAAATATTTCAAGATAGAAATAGAAATTGTTTTCCCTTATAACTTCTGGGTCTAAACTGTAAGGGTAATATGAGACATTCTAGGACACCTTCTGACAATTTGATATTCGGTTTCTTTGTTGAGCAGATTTGTCTGCCCCTACTCTTTTCTTTTTGAGCAAGGAAGGATGAGAGTATTAAAACTTCCCTAGAACATAGTCTCTGAAGAATATGTTTTGTAAATCTCATTGAATCTATACTTAAATATAGAAGTATAGTATAGTACAGAAGGTAAGTATAGAATATACTTAAATAAGGGAACGTAGGAAAGAGAAATGCAGAGGTAGTAGATAAACAGGCTACCAAGCTTCCTGAAGTGACTTTAAATTAATCTGTGTACCTTACATATTTTAATTATTCTTGTGTATGTCCCAGTTCACACAAATCACAAATTGTATGTGATTGTATGCGAGTGAAAACCACATTTACCAACTCCATTAGATGATCTGGCTTATTCAGTGTGACTCAGATAATCTTTGGCCTGTGATCTGGAAGTTTCCAGTTCGTATATGAACTGCAATTAAATTTTGCCCTACGCTTGAAATAGCTCCAGATGAGGGATGTTCTTTTATCAACTTGCAGGTGATACTATTTTTCTTACTATTCTCCAGGTCTGCATATCATATTTGCAGTATGATTCCCTCCATCTCCACCTTGAAGACACCATGTAGTGCTAAGGTAGTTCTTGCTGAAAGGACAGTAGAAAATTTGATTGAACAAAACTACAGAAAACAGGTAGAGAAGATGCCAAATGCCAAGTTTAAAGTCATTCTTCAAAATAGCCTGTATATGAAAGGGAAGCCAGTACTTCTTCTTCCCCTTTCCAGAACCCTACCAAGATCCTGATACTGCATCATGGTGCCCAGCAACCCAAGCTCCAGGGAAAAACAGATCTCCAGTGTTGGCTGCTTCTGAACTCCGTAGTTACTAAAAAGCTTGTATGACCATAGACAATAATTCTCACAGCATTATCTAGGAATTTCATCTCTCTCATTAAGTGACTATCCTGCACTTTATAGACTCCATACTGTGCCTGTTAGCACAAAATCCGAGATCTCCACTGATCTATACAGCAACCATAACCGTGATTGTGGATTTACTTCACATTTTCTTTAGGGAGACAAATACGCAATGAGTGTCCCATTTTCTTGGTGTGGTATGGGGGTTCTAAAGGGAGAGGCCTGGTTTTGAAGTAGGGAATGCCTGCAGCATTTTAGGTTAATTACTTTAATTCTAAGTACTAAAGGATTTATGTCCTATTAAGACAGTTGATCCAAGAGGTGAGTGACCATTAGCTGGTGCTAAGACATTGTCACTGGGATGGGCAATCTTCCCATTAAGTAGAGAAGATGGGTAACAATATTAGGGATGGTCTGACCTGATGAGCTAGCGTCTGAATTCTTCATCAAAGGAGAGTGTATTGCTATTGCAAAGTTTCAATTTTAATTTATTCTGGCAACTAGCATCCTTTCTGCTTATGACTTGTCTTCATCCTATGCAAAGTCATATTTAGGGGCGGCACTATATCTCCAATTTATTTCACTCAGTTTAGCTGATATCTATGTTAATGAAAGAGTAAGAAAAAAAAAAAAAGACTTAAAACCTTATGAAGGAATTGTGTTGTGGTTCATTTTACCAATAACTATTCTGCTGATCTTGAGTAGTTTTCTTCACTTGGGCTTTTGGTCTTCTCTCTCAGATATTGGTCTCTTGCCAAAAATGATGAATGCTGTGGAAAAAAATCAAGAGAATAAATGAGACATCTGCTTTCCTTTCTCCAGTAGCAAGAAGTCATTTATTATATTCACCAGACACTGCTGAATCTAGATTGGCCATCTCAGTGATTTTGCTTCTGTTACTAGCTCCTTTCCAAGACAAAAAAATATGGACACAATTTATATGTAGTAGTTAAACACTTCATTTAATTAATCAATTACCAAACAGAGAAACAACTTTCCTCCAGAGAGCAGATGAAAATATGTCATCTGGTAAATAACATCAGGAAAAAAACAGTTTTAGACAGTGGTATAAAGAAAAAAATGTTTCTAACCATTGTAAAAATAAATGAAGATAGTATGTGTCCTTAATCCCTGTGCAATAAGGTTTAGTTATGTGGGTTAGAGGAAAGATAACCCATGAGTCACCAAGAAACTGAGTGTTTGGGCTTTTCATCTCCTGTTTTATTTGTACACATTCAAATGTCTCAGAACAACAAATCCAATTAGAAATATAATGTCTGTGAATTTATGAATCCTTTAGGTTCGATCATCTATAAGAACTACAAGAACATTGTTGTGGCTCATATGAGAGCTGAATTATTCAAAAGGAAGATGTCTCACAGAAGAGATCTCTCAGATTTGGAGTTTGGCAAGATGAATATTTTGTATTTGGTATCGTTAATAGTCGGATAAAACTGACATATCTGGGGTGAACTTCCGTGGTGTAGGCAGTGTTATTACAGAAGGCAGCACTGAGCACAGCACCATCTACGTGGGTCCCAGTTACTCTAGCTATTTCAGGTCCATTGTTGCCAAGGAGGTCGTCTATTGTTTATTGTGGAGCTATTCTGGGTCATTTCTTGCTCCCTGATCCTGTTCCTGGTAATCCTGTGCAAGACAGACGTATTAGATATCTGGAACTTGCAGATTTTTTTTTTCTGCTTTAGAACAGTTTCTCATAAGTTCAACTGTGGTAAGTGATAAGATATATTGTGCCAAGTGGAATTATTGTCCTCTTTTTTTTCCCAGGATGGTCTCTCAGATATTTTGGGGATGATAGGTATAGTAATAGGTACATACCAAAGTCATTTCCAAGGAGCAATGAAAAGGGCAAAAGTGACAATAACAGTGAATAGAAGAAAGGCAAAAAGAAGTGTCAGCAGCAGAATAATTTCCTTGAAATCAGGCATTTGTGTTTTGGTTCTCTGAAGAACATGAAAGGGATAGGGGAAGGAGGATAACAACATGTCATGTTCTATTTAGGGTTGCCAAGTTGCTCTGTCATGAGAGTAACAATAAAGCACAAGGAATAGGAGAGAAGTCAGTGTCTCTTTTGCTTCCTTCACAAATATATGGACTTTTAGGAAATTTATTCAATTTCATTTGAGAACAGAAAGCAAATAGAGCCTTCTTTTGATTGCCTTCTGTTGATATCAGAGATGGGTATTCTGGGTGCTTTTCATCCCTGTCCCCATGCATCCTTTTAGCATGCTTAGTGCAAATTGAAAAATGCTGTGGTATTTTTTTATCATGTTATAATAGCATTACTCTGTATGTCTAAAAGTTACTTTTATGAACATGCAAAATATGTGCATTATCCAGAGAGCTAATTAAACTCCATGGTAGGTTGGAGTAATATGACTATGAGAGGGTATAAAAGCCTCAGAGATGACCAAAAAAATACTGCCAATAAGGACATGGTAGAAGCTGCAACACAGTTTAACCAGCATGTGTGTCTTCCAAAGATTTGTTCTAACTCAGAGTAAATCTTACCCTCCCACACATTCCCTATCTTTCACATTTGCTGTGGCCAGCTTATCTCCCATTTCTTTTTTTGCACATCCTGTAAGTCATTTGTTGGCTTCTGGGAGTGAAGCCAGAACGTCACTGAACTGGTGGTGAAAGACAACAAATCATGACAGTACTCTGCAAAAATACGATAATCTTCAGAGTCTTTGGCAGTCACAGAGTATAATCAGAACAGGTTACTTGCTTGCTTCATAGTGTGCCCTGCAAATATTAGGAGTAAACAGAACATTATTTTGAAATCCATCTAGAAAACAACATTGAGAATATGATTGAATTTATCTATTTGTACATTTTATGTACAAATTGTGTTTTAAGTTTGCAGCTGAGGGAAAGGGGAATTCATTATAGATAGTACGAGCAAGTCTAGTATGAATAAATATACTACCACTATTTTGCCACCCGATTAACTTCTAAGAACACTCATACACATTCTTTTTTTGTGATAAAGCATCTTCCATTGATAAACATTATGAAAATTTGTTAAAAGTGTATTGGCACTAGCAATCTGAAGCTATGCCCTTCTAGCAAAATAATGAGAACCTAATCAGTAGTGCATAAAGAAAGTAAAATAAACTAAAAGTTAATGAATGAAACAAAACTAACACATTGTAATGTAAATCTAGAATTCCTAGTGGTCTTTTCTGCAGACATCTCTGTAGCACAGACTTCTACATCTTCAATGTGAAGAATACACATTAGGTGGGTTGTTAAAACTATCTCTTCTTTGCTAGGTGGATGCAGTACCAGAGCCAGAGGCTGACAAGACAGTTTTTCAGCAAGCAGAAGAATGCTGAAAATCAAAACTATTGATTCCAAATTTTAGGCCTAGGGAAATGTTTTACCCACAGTATTTGGTAAATTGTTGCCAGGCGTTAAAATATCAAACGTAATACTGTAGACATCTCATTTTAGATTTTTTTTTTCCAGCAAGCAGCATCCATCTCCCTCATTATTCCATATTCTAAGATTGAAATCAATACGGATGAGTTTTGGTTATTTATTTCCTTTAATTTTTATATTTCCTGTTGGCAATAAACAGTACTGTTTAAAAGAAAAATAAAAATCCTTAACTGATAGAACGAGCGTGATCTCTTTAAGAGATAGAATAAAGAAATCTCACACTCGTCCATTCACTACAAACAACAGTTATTCACATCTGCTCCCACAGTGTCACTCTGGTACCAGCCCTTGAGCTTAGATGCGGCTGTCCTGCACCAGTTTATCCAGTTTTCCAGATTCCAGATGGACTTTTGATCTCTCTCCAGGACAAACACATGTTATTCACAGTGATCGTGTACCTCTTCAAACTGTTCAAATGATGCACGTGCATACACCGTGTTGATTGTGGGATAGGTGCACAGTGCAGCTGGTGGCCAGTGACTAGTGGTGTCCCTGGGGGATCAGTACTGGGACCGGTAGTGCGTAATGTGCATTAACAACATCCATAGTAAGACAGAGTGCACTCAGCAAGTTTTCCAAAAACCTCAGTCCGGGGGAGGAATGGGAATGAATATGCTGTAGGACAAGGCCGTGCAGAGGGACCTTGACAGGCCGGAGGAATGGGCTATGGGAACCTCATGAAGACCAACAAAAGCGAATGCAAAGGCCTGCACCTGCTGTGCAGTTATCCTAACAACACTAAGGCTGCAGTCTGACTATAGCAAAACTTTGCAGAAAAGGCTCTTAGAGTCTTGGAGAACAATATTAGTGGAACCTAAGCTAGGGTTAGGCCCTTGCAGCAAAGGCAGTAACTGGGGTACTGGGCTGTTTTACAGAAGTGTAGGCAGTGGGCAGAAAGGCGCAATCCTTCTACTCTATTCTGGAGTGTTGTGTTCAGTTTTGGACTCCCCAACACAGGAAAACCATTGACAAACTGGAGTGAGTACAGCAAAGGATCACCAAGATGATCAGGAGACCAGGGCAAGTGATATACAATGAGAGACCGAAAAAGCTGGTCTTGTACAACTCTGAGACTGGAAGGTTCAGGAGAAACCTTACTGTTGTCTCAAATTACCTGATCAGAGGATGCAGTGAAGGTGGCAGCTATAGTCTTCTTGAAGATGCACAGCAATGGGACAAGAGACGGTGGACATAAGCTGGAGCACAGCATATTCCAGTTAGGTATATGGAGAAACATTTTTGCTATGAGGGTAGTCAAACACTGCAACAAAGATGCATAGGGGCAATAGGATCTCAATTTGAGGAGGCACTCAAGATTCAGCTGGATACAGTCCTGAGCTAATTAGCCTTGCTTTGAGTAGACGGTGGGATGGGATGGACTCTGGAGAGCTTTTCCAACCTAAATTATTGTATGATTATTTGATTGCAATCTGATCATCTACTCCCTGCCAGCACCAGCCAGAGAGTCTGAACATAGGCCCAAAGGCCTATGCCACAATTTGCCCCCACACCTTTGTCATTAATACGAAGCCTTTTCCAAAATGGAGGCAGAACAGCAGCTTTGGAACATTGGACAAAACAAGAGTTCCATGAAATCCCACATTTACATGAAAGAGAGGGAGAGAAAGAAGGATGTGAAAGAGTGGAGAAAAGAAAAGGCAATAAGTAAAATGTCTCAGGCAATATAGTGTCCTTCATGCCAGAAAACACTCTAGTAAAACTGTCAATTCTTTCCTCAGGTAGTGTGATTTCTGCATGCATTCGAGGCTCCTCTATTCACTTTACTGATCTTTACTATCTGTCACTCTTAACACTACAGTACCAGCAGGCTGGGCCAAATTCTGTTCTGTCTCCTGTTACAAACCAGCCCCAAAGCTGGGAGCAAATATGTGATTATAAAGCCAAAACAGCCTTCGTTTGTAGCTGCTGTGCAACAGACAAAATTAAAGCTGAAGCAAGCATCTTTTTTTTCTAAAAGAACATTGGGCTTCTATAGGGTAACCTAGCATTCTCATGTGGTAGAAACCAATGCATAGTTACTGTATATGCACTGTCACTTTTGCACACCAGTGGAATATGCAATTTGGTTAGGTATATAAAATGAAAAGAACCATTTTGTTCCTACACAAATCAGTTTGATTTTGTGTGTGAATAGTTTATTTGTGGCCCAGAAACACTGGAAAATTAAAGGTAGGGAGATAAGGAGAGCTCATATCTGTTTCACACAGACAAGTCTTCTGCTTGTGGTATGCTTTTCTGGGTATGCCTGGGCTGTGTTTCAGCCACCGCACCTCATTCAGAGAGTGGCTTCCTGTAGGCTTCAGAATACCGAGTTATCATCTGTGCTTCATGCCTGAGGATAAAAGCTGTCTTCTGGTGGGTGGGCTTTGATAGATGAGCAACATCCTCATGAGAAATGAGAGGTTTCCAAAGATGGAAATAGTCTTATGTTCCTGGCCACTAATGGAACTAGGCCACTGATAGAACTAGGGGAAACGGCCACAAACTGAAGCATCAGAAGTTCCACAGGAACTTAAGGAAAAATTTCTTAACAGTGAGGGTGACAGAGCCCTGGAACAGGCTGCCCAGAGAGGTTGTGGAGTCTCCTTCTCTGGAGATCTTCCAAACCCGCTTGGACGCAGTCCTGTGCCACGTGCTCTAGGTGACCCTGAGTGTGCAGGGGGGTTGGACTAGATGACCTCTAGAGGTCCCTTCCAACCTTAAGCATTCCATGATTCTATGATTCCTGCCATAGATTTCCTGTTTCAGAGGATGGACTCCTAACAGTTCCTTTCAGTTCTCAGACCTCACAACTAGATAAACTTGGTAATTCATTAGACCTGACTGCAAATAATCACTGCAATAAACTATGGTCCGCTACATTTGCAGATTGCAGTTGGTAGCATCTAATTTAAGTTAAATAATAGGTTACTTACCATCAAGTGATGGTTTATTTTGTACTGCTGCAAGTTTATTATGTATTTCAAATTTGATGATAGACTGTCTTTACCAAGGGAGGCCTCAGTCATTTTTTTGTTCTGCACAACACGTTTCAAGACTCATACTCAAGTAACTCCTCTACATACTGAGTGTATAACCATGATAACCTTGTAACATGTGCCTTCCTCAGAGCTAGTCAGCCAGGTGACGTACTGCACTTCTGGGCATTCAGAGTGGGTTCCAGGTACCTTTGCACTGTGTTAAACTGTGCCATGTCTAAAAATTTTCTGCAAGTTGTCAGAAAGAAACATCCTCGATGTTCCTTTTGGCTGGTATATCATATCAGAAATATGGATTCAAATGAATCATCTTTCTGAGACTGATGCATAAGCCAAAAGGAACACAGCAGAAGCTTCTTATGCTGAAGGCAACAGTTCAGGCCATGTGTTTGGAAGGATGAAAAACAACTTGGGCTTTGAAGAAATGTGATTTATAGTCCTTGAGACACACAAAATGGGGAGCGTTAAAGAGACTAATTTTTACAGCCCTCTTTTTTTCGTGTACAATTACTCCTCCAAGAATGACGGCGCTGCCCCTTGTTATATCTCTGACTAGGTGGAATCTGTATTTATTAGAACATACCAATAATTGCAGAGTATTGTGTTACATTCCCTGGCCCCAGGTAGGGATTTTTCATTTCACAGAATGCACAGTGGTCAGTTTTCTTTATTTTGAGCAATAAAAATTTGAAGATAACCTGGAAATTAAAAGACAAAAATGATTTGTGTGTGTTGTAACAAATTTATTTTTACCTTTATATGTGTAGACAGCTGGAATTTAGAGTTCTGTCTTCATAAATTTCAAGACAAATGTATATGGAGAGGCATATTTTTGGTGGGCATGTTAGAATCAAGACACTGCCATTCTCTTGTTTATGATTTCACTTTCTGTGCTTGCTTGGTGTGTTTGTCATCCCAGCTTTACTTCTTTTTCTGTAAGCTAGCAATAATATTATCTATTGTTATTGCCTTTATTTATTTGTTTGTTTGTTTTGGTAAACCTATGCTGTTGGCTGTTATATTCAATTTTTTAATAGGTAGTAAGTGATTTACTTTACTAAGACTAACCTTACATCTGTGAGGACAATGTGCAAACCATTGTGATTAATCAAAATTTAAGATCAATCTGGCAATTTGATTCATTGCCAACAGGTTTCCTGATTCTACTCAGCCTTAAATATATTGTCAGTGTACTGATGCTGAATAAAGGCATCTTAATAGTTCTCCCAGCCTAGGTGCAGATAGTCAGTCTTCATTCAAATTAAAAAAATAAAATAAAAATTAAAGTCATCTACATTAAGTGATGATGCACAAGAAACAATTTATTCTGTGATATGAGAACTGTCTTGTAACTTTTAACTTCTATAGTTTTCATCATACGCAATGTTCTGACAGCAAATCTTCCTAACTATATTGATTCTGATGAGGGGACATTTTGGTTTCCAGAAAAGAATCACCCTTTAATTTGGAAACCTGGATTTTTTTGTTGTAAGAATAGCAGAAAAGTCTGAAACTGCACAGAGAAGGGAAAATGGTGATATAAGACAAACTTAAGATATTCGTGGAAGTGGCAGTCTTCATCCCAGGTGAAATAGAAGTCAAGCAGTGAATTAATTACATATCAGACACAGTTCATATCGGCGAACGAATAGTTCAGTCTTGAAAAGGCAGCGTCAGCAAAGACCTGTTAGTGTAATGGAAACTGAGAAGTTGGGTGTGATTAGCTCAGAGGAGATTGCTCTCCTTTCTCCTAATTGCCCTCTCTGTGAATTGCAGAGGGATCATCTCTTCAATGTGTTTTTGTAACATCATTAAAGTCTAGTTGTGGCAGCAAGTGTGGGCACTGGCTTTAGGTAAGATTTAGACCTGGAGTTTCTAAAAAAGAAAAGATAGAATTAAAATTATATTTACATTTTTTTATTTTTTATTATTTGCAAAATAATAGTAGATAAACAATATGGTGCACTCTGTATGACTAAAACATATATGTTCTGATGTAACTTCCATTTGTTTCATCCCCAAAAACCTGCAGGAAGTGACGTTTTTCCTGTCTTCATATTACTTTAATTTCTTCTTCACAACACATTTAAATGCCACCTTAGGGTGTTAACAATGGCATCAGCGGCATTCAGTCCACTTCTTATAAGGCATTTCTGTTACTTGAGAAACTAACTTCTCAGATAATTAGCTTATAATTAATCAGGATTATTTTCAGGGATGTATAGCTGGCTATCCTGAAATTACAAAAAAAAATGCATACAGAAATATAAAATACACATTACAGAGACCTAGCAATTTGAGGGGAAGGGGGAAACAGTCTGTCCTGCTGGGTCACTTCATTAATTAGAGACTTTATCCCTAACTCTTCTTATTAAAAGAATTTTTTTAGCATTGCTAAACATGTGATGTTTAGAAACCTTCATCTAATATCCATCCTTCAGGTCTCTCCAAACAGTTTAATTTGTAAAGATCCTCTATGTTTTACAGACAAAATTTAATATTTTCCCACTTCATTATCATCAACTTACAGATGAGGAAAATGGGGAGCCAAATAACAAGAGTAGAACAGGCTGCCAGAGTCAAGAGTCAAACCACCTCTTTACTTTTAAAAGCACTATAAGTTCACACAGTCTTGGACATTTTAAGAGGCTTTTACCATCATAATCTTCCTAACTCTTACCAAACCTGAGTTTGGTTTATTGAGCCCTGCCATGCCCTCAAAAGTGTGTCGTGTAAACCCTGAAGATTGTTTTGCCTTTTGTGATGGTGATATACCAAATATGAAGCCCCTGTGATAAAACCAGAAAAGATAATAATAGATATGGAGTGTCTCAAAAGGAATTAATTCATCTGAGTGGCAGAGCAAAAGTTTGATAACCACTTGGATTTGAAGGCATCAGGCTCCAATATAACACACTACAAGGAATAATAATTAATTCAATGCACATGCATTATGAACAATAATAAATGCAGCTCCAGTGCATGTCAAACGTTAAACACATCTGCTAAAATGCAGCCAGCATTATCCACATGGATGTAGATAAAGTAACTAGGATCATGTAACCAGACCATTTATTTTAGGAAATTCAGTGTTTGCTGTCAGTTGGCTGCCACGTGTGCCCAGTATTTCATGGATTAATGCTGAAGTGGAAAGAATAGCTTTTAATGTGTCCCCTAAAATCGATTGGCCTTCCTCAAGCAGTAAAATGAACTCAGGCCCAGATTTACATAGCTAGCTCCAATCAAAAATCATCTCAAGAATTAAAGATATTTTTGTATCACCTACTAATAAATAAATAACATATAAATGAATGGTAAAATAGTATTAGTAAAATAGTAATAGTAAAATAATAATCACAGCTAAACATACTTAGTACCATTATTCTAAGCTGCTGATGAATAACTGTTTCAGAGAAGTGAATTCAGAGGTGATATTTTATTGTTTATCAGATTAACTTGGGGTGCGGAAGTGCAAGTTCTCTTTTACTAGCATGCCTTATTAACCAAGGTGTGTGTCATACGGTCTTGAGATCTACCCACATAGAAGGAAACCCCACCAGTAGAGCTCAGAGAAGCACCTCTTTGCTTTTAGCCACTTCTGTCAATTCAGTCCTGTACTCTGCTGTGTCATTTGTCAGCCCTGTGCCTCTGCCACGGTACTGGGCTGCCTACAGCATCATGGAGACTAAAGCATCACTCATCAGCTAACATTGATATGTCAAAACTATCAACAGCATCCAGGGCTATCTTGCTTCCCTTCTGCATCTTGGCTTTACAGTTCCCATTTTAGCTCACACTCTGCAGGACATTTTGGTAAGAAGGAAGGTGAAAAGCAGTCTTTCAACAAGAGAATAAGAATCTGCTTAGAAAACTTTTGAGTAATCATTTAAAAAACAATCTTTTATGTTTATTCTAAATTTTTACTATTTTGAATTTTCAATTTAAAATTACTAACAATTGAATATGACTGTACTTTATACCAAAATGGATTCCTGTTTATTTCAAACAGAATCTGAAAGGATATGAAAAATACGCATAATGGATGTTCTTAATAAAAGTTTTATGCAAATAACATTACCTACTAGTGTTCATTATAGTCTTCCTACTATGATACAATGTTACTAGTCATCACCAGTTTGCTTTGAGTCTTGTGATATGTTATGCTTTTTTAACAGTTCCAAAACCTGGCTTCACAAACCTTTCAGAACGTTAGCTTCGCTTTAAAAATACATATATGAAATAAGCAGACTGTCTCTTTTTGTTCTTGGGCTAAGGTCAAACTTGTGAAGGATATGAGGTAAACCAAAGGACTACATTGTATGTTAGAGACAGCAAGTCTCATATTTATTTAGATTCTAACGAGTGATTTTTAAAAACCTAGGTTTAGCACCACCTGCCTTCTTTGCAGGCAACAAATGCCTGATGAAGACCTGCAAACCCAGTTATTCCCTGACTGCAGTGATGCTTGTGTAGTTGGGGAAGGAGAGGAAACCAGCATGGCTTTTTGCTTTGTGACTTTTGCTTCAGACAGCAGCCTGTTGTCTGTATGGCACATTCTTGGAGAATTCTTGCCTGCTCTGCAGTCCTGATATGATATAATTCTTTAAACCCCGGGTATAGTTAGATAAAAGGTTATATTTTGATCATACCTTGGACTAGGAACTGAACCAGTTGCTGCTTTTGCACTAATTTGGTTAAGCGTGCATTGCTTCAGTGAGAGAAATTTTAATATTATTCATGGATGACAGAGAAACTTCTTAATTGCTTGCTGCAGCAAATCTGCAGCTGATAAGGGTGTAAATATCTTTGACACTCTAAATTCATTTTTTAAATAATCTAAAGAACCAACATATTTGTGAAAGATAAAAATTTCCTTTACTGGTATTCAGGGTGTTGTTTTGATCTCTATGTACTTTTCAGTGAGATAAATTTGATCATTTTTATTACTACTGAATAAATACAGGGGAGCCTTAGTATAAGTCCCACTCTACAGAGTCGCTATATATATATTATATACATTATCAGAGGATAAAAGTTTGCAAGCTCTGTTTTATTATTTTGGCATATTTCTTTGACTTTTTAAGAAAATGCAATTACTTGCAAGTCAATACTACTCTTCACAGATAGTCACATTCTAGGTCATTCATATAAGTTATCCCAGGCCTCCAAATACTGTGCTCTGTTCTGATGCAAGGATCTCACCCACTGCTGAATGACTTGATTAGGACAGCTCTAAATTAACGCGGTGAATGCTAAAATGTAAGTCTAGAAAATGTGAGATTTATTCCCTTACAACAGAGAAGCAAAAAAGATTTACATAACTTGTATTTCATGAGCTTTGGGAGAAGACCAAAAAGTATGCACAGACACACCAAGTACGTGTTACTACTTCTTGCCTACTCCTCTGCTTCCTTATTCCTTCTGAGAATATTCCTTCCTATTCCTAGAGATGAGAGAGATGTTAAAGCAAGCAGATTTGTTCCCTCAGAGATTCACATTAATTATTTTACTACTATCTTCTGAAAGAATACAATCATTCCTGATTCTGCAGCTTGAAGGTCTGGCTGTGCCTACATGTGACACATTAGTGTTTTTGTTCAGAGCAATTGTTTTGAAGCGAGCCCCCGATCATCTGCTGTATTGGTTCTGTCTGCAGAGGGTTTAGGTGCCTGCAGACTGAATTATAGGCTTCTTCACTAGCTGCTTCAATCTCCAGATTGGCTTCTGCTGTATTAAATTCCCTGTGGATGTAGATACAGATACAGGGGTGAAATTGGGTGGCCTCATTTGCCTTTTTTTTTTTTTTTTTGATCTTTTATCCTTGCAAATAATACATTTGGTGAAACTGCAATGAATAGTTCTCTTCTTTGGTTTTGGTATCTACCTGTTTAACATCTTCAGTAATGCCCTGGCTTATGGACAGAATGTACACTCTGCAATTTGCAGATGACACAAGTTTAGAAGGAGTGTCTGATAGAGCAGATGCTTGTGCTGGGGGCTTCAGGGACTTCAACAGGCTGGAGAAATGGGTTAACAGGAATCTTGTTGAGTGAAAAAGAGGGAAATGAGAAGTCCTGTACCCAGAGAGGAAAAAATCCTGCATCAGCACAGGCTGGGGTTTGACCTGGAAAGGCCTAGCGGGCCTGTTGGGTGAGCAATGCACCCTTGAGGCTAACAAGGCCTCAAGAAAGTTGAGGGGAGTGATCTTTCACCTCAGCACCAGTGTGGCTGGATCTGGAGTCTGGATTCGGTTCTGGGTTCCCTAGCAAAAGAGAGACATGGAACTACTGGGGCGAGTCTAGCACAGTGCTACAAAGGTGTTTAAGGGACTGGAGTATCTGCCATGAAAGGAGAGACTGAGAGACCTGGGATTCTTAGCTTGGAGAAGTGCAGAGGGAATCTTATCACTGGCAAGCATAAAGGAAACAAAGGTAGACTCCTTTCTGTGATGCCCAGGGACAGGACAAGAGGCAACAGGCAGTAACTGAAACACAGGAAATTCTCTCTGAACATAAAAAAGCATTTATTTGCTGTGAGGGTGACTGAGCCCTGGAACAGGTTGCCCAGAGAGGATGTGGAGCCTTCATTCTTGGAAATATTTGAAATCCAACTGGGCAATGTGCTCCAGGTGACCCTACGTGAGCAGGGACCTAGACTAGATGATCTCCAGAGGTGTTTCCAACTTCAACTATTCAATGGTCACGGCATTGCAAAAGTAGTTCAAGCTTCTCCTTCCAGCTCTGGAGCAAAGATACCTCATATCATCTCTTTTTATACTCAAGGTCACTGATAGGTTAATGCTAGTTCATCATAAGCAAACATACCAAATCCATCTTCATTTTTGGATGCCAGGTAAGAATTCTAGTATTGCAGTCATGGAAAAAAAAATGCATCTCTGCCTATAGATCACTCAAAATAAATTGAAATTGTTCATGAACTTTTAATTTCATAATGTCACAGTAAGAGGCATTTTCTGGCTCAGACTATCACTTTTCAGCTATCAGCTGTGGGGAACCTTTTTAGCTCTATATCTTTATATCTCTATATCTTTAAATTCTGCCTGTGGTCTGGCAAGACTCACCAAACATGTTCCTACTCCTCCTCCAGACCAGAGGAGCTGAAGGCAAGTGCATGGAGAGCTGCCTTCGGCTTGGGCAGCAGCCAAGGAGGAGGAAGGCCTGAGGGATGCTGCTGCTGTGGAGACAAAATAGGTTGAGGCCATCTGAGAGGTGGCCGGTCACAGAGGGTAACAGCTATAACACGGGATCACAGGCTGCTGCAGAATGCAGACCCTTCTGAGGCCTTTCTAATCTCTTCTATTTTACTACTCAAAGAGTAATATTTTTTTCTTGATGGATTTAAAGGTGCCTTGCAGGAAAATAATTTTGTGACTCTGCTGACAAGCCAAGAGTCTCACAAGTATCTCAGGGAGCAAGACTCAAATATTGTTTCCAGAAGCCACTATATGCTTCTACCCTAACATTTAGAGATTCAGGGTGATTGTGGCTTGACAGGGAATAGCTGGTATTTATCTACATTACTTGCAATAGTTCCTAGGCTGCAGATGCATTACAAATGCATAATTTTTGCTCAAAAATACACACATTGGAGGAGATGCCTGTTCTCAAGGACAGATTGTTTCTCTTAAGGGAGAAACTTATGCCTCAGCCAATGTCATACTCTCAGTATTTTTTGTTAGCAACATTCAGCTTTAACATCCCATTCATTCCTGAGGACATATTTGAACACAAAACAGCAAAGGCAGAAGTGCAGCTGATGAAAGTCTACAACTCAGGTGCTAACAAGCCATATGTTATCTTCACAGACAAGTTAGTGCTTTACGGGGCTAACCCTGTCTTGGGCTCTGCCACGCACACACTGAAGCGCAAGCTCATGGCAAATCATTAGATCTGTAAAACTGACATGACATAGGCATGGCCAGGGCAAGAATTCACTGCAGTGCAGCCTGGGATATGAATTTCGTGTCACAGCTCTCTGGTAACTTAATCTTACCCCTTGGTAAAGTCAAAGGAATGCCCGCCTTGGTGAAAAATGGGAGGTGATATCTCTCACCATAGGGGAGGAATGTGCAAACAGACATAGCTGAGACAGTGTCGATTTGTATCTTGTCCCCACTCATGATAACACGTTTGCGTGCGTGTTTCATCCAGTGCAGCAAGAGGCTGCTCGCACCACAGAGACACAGCCCAGAGCATCCTACTGGATCTCCTTGTCTGGCCTCTCTGTGAGTGTCAGTGTTGATGTGTGCCTGCATGCTCTCCCCACCAGCTTATCCAAAGAAGAGCTTTTAATGATTTAGTTAGGTACACCTCCATGCAAACATGGTCTGTGCTTGCCTAAACCTGGCTCCTCTCACTTAAGTGAGCGTCCATAACATACAGAGTCTGCAAAGCATATTAACAGGATTTGGGAGCGTACACTCCTCTATCTCTGCTTTATATAAACATTTAAATATTCAACACTTAAATGTATGTGTATTGTTGGTTTAAATATTAAATACCAAAGAAAATTCAATCTTTGCAGTTTCTCCTATTCACCGATAGTTATGAAACTTATATATTGTACAGTTAATAAATTTTTCTAAAAATTTCTGCATGCTGAGATCTGAGTTACTGAAAAAATGTAGTCATGTATACCAAAGATATACCAAGACAGCTGGTTGCTTTAGAGAATTTAGTGTTTCATAGGCATGGCAGTAAAATCCTCCAAAAATCTAGTCAGGAATATTTGAAAATCTGACTCTCCTGCTATAGAGGGGGTGAGTGATATTAGGCCAGCATAGTGGATTTAAGTTAGAACAATAAAGTATGTGTGTCTATACCAGCATCCTAAATGAGACTCATGTGACTTTAATATGTATTGCTTTGTATAATATATAACTCAGGTCTCCATTTTTATACTACAGAAGTTCATTTTTCACTGCAGTACCACTGTTTTTCAATATCGATGTCCTTTATGAAAAAAATAAATGTGTATTGCTGGGAGTGGTATTGATTTAATAGAAGAAAGTTGATTAAAGGACAAACAATGATTCTAAATGTTGGCAATAGGTAGGCCTGTGGGATCTAGTGGGGAGGTTTTTGAGGAAAAATGAATTGCTGAGGATTATTTTGAAATATAACAGGTCTGCTTTGAAATTGGAGGAATCATAAACAAACTAACAAAATAAAATGGCTCTCTTTAATACTAAGATTGAAAAACTGTAGCAAGCAAGAAGCAGGAGGAGAGTGCTTCCAGGACAGTACTGGAAGGCGGTGGTTTGAAAGCAGGTAGTTATCAGTGTAGCTGATACTATTCACTGTTTCACTTGGGCTTGATCCACAGTCAAAAGGAAATTTCCATTGACTTCAATAGACTGGTTCTCTTTTAACAAGCTAGTGTTTTGTTTTGTTTTGTTTTAATTTACCATATGGCTCTTTATAGCTAGATCACTACTAATAAAGCTCAGAAATTATGTTAGGAATTCAACTGTGAAATCAGATGCAACCAGCTAAGTCAGGTGTAGAGCAACAATTAACAAAATATTGGTAAATGTAAATCATGGAGAATCTTGTAATACCTTTATACACTGCCAAGAGCACAAAATCTTCATTTTATTTTATTAAATGCATCTTGTGGTAAACAATTAAACAGCACCAGCAATTCTTTTACTCCAGCTGTCTTCTTGATGATATGAATACTTGAGCAATTGACATGTAATTTCAGTGCCACCCAACTGTAAATAAATTGTGAAACCTTTATGCCTGTGCAGAAGTACAGTCACAGATATCCAGACTGTGGGAGTCTTGCCCCGTTAAAACTAATAAGGTTTTGGCCACATTAAGTGTGAAAAAATAGCTTGCCTGGAATTTGAAATGGTTTTTCAGTCTTTCTTTTTGGGTTAGTAATAACAGCTTAGATTTAGAATGTGAATAATAAAGCTGATTTCCAGCATTCGTGCTTTTTCTTTGCTCCTCCCTCCTCCCCCCTATTTCACTCATCTTGAACAAGGAAAATAGATCGGACAGCTTTGCAATTTACAAATGTAAGACTACATGTACAGCTTAAAAATCTGCTTTTATTAATTTTGAATGTCTATTCAAGTTTGTCTATTAATTTTATGTGAGAGGAATAGAGGAATCTTGCACTGACTGTGTTCCTTATTCAGTGTTTGATATTCTTTATCAAAGTTAATAAAAATCTAAGTGATGAAAATTCATTTACTTGAGGTGAGCTTGTCAAATTCAGACTCCTTCCCTGCAACAAAATTCTATCTATATTTTTAAAGTATGCATTATCCTCACATACACTTGGAAACCGTCTCTCTGATAGTCTGAGGAAGTGCAATACTCATTGGCATTCATTTCATTACCAATCTAAATCACTTTAGATGACATGTTTTGGCAGAGACTTTTGAAAACGCCCTGGGGTGATCTCACTGAGATGGAAGCCAGCACTGCTAACTCACTGTTTTAGGCCATCTTTTGCTCAATTCACCTTGACTGGGCACTCTTGTCATTTGTGAGGAGAGTTGGGTGCCTAGGAATAGGCTCCTGTTCAGCAGAGGAAGACTTGACCCTATAGAAAATTTCAAGGAGAAAAGAAAGCCAAAGCTCTTGCCAGAGAAAGCAATGCTGAGCCACATATTTCTTCCTAGGCCAAAGAGAAACATTTTCCATCATTCAGGTTTCATAGCAGAGAACCCTCATCTGGCACCTATACAAAGATAGACCTTCATTTCTGGCTGAAAGCTAAGGCTTTCTGCCAGATAAATGAATAAAAAATCATCTGGGATATAAAGGATTCCAGCTCCTCTAACTGAGCAGCAGCATGACAGTGATGTCCTGCTTCACTGGATAACCATGAGCACCTCCATCCTTGGGGCATTGCAGAGTGAGATTTTTAACAGCTCCAGTTGAAATTGCTCAGTTGTGTTTATCTCGTAGCTTGCTACCTTGGGCATTTTTCTAAGAGGTGCAAAATTTAGATTAAAATTTCCATTTCAAGGGAAATGTGGAGCCCAGCTCTCTCATATCCCACACGGGCACATGTAAGCATGCAGGGCGCTTTGGCCTCCCTCCTGTGCCATAGCATGGGCCGTGCTCTTCAGCATGCAAGGACTGCACAATGCAGTTCTATTACTGACCTCTTAGGGCTGAAGTGGGAATTAGATGCATAGCTTGGATGCTTAAATGGGTTTCCCGATCACCAGGAATTTATTCATGAGGAAAATAAGCGGGAGAAGCCTAAGAGCTTAGAAACCTTAGCTGAGTAGCCAAGAGTCTACAGAAAGGTTAGGGACATGGCTTAGTTGGCGTGGTGGTGAAACGTTTACAGTTGGACTTGATGATCTTAAATGTCTTTTACAACCACTATGATTCTATGATTCTGTGTTAAGTCTCCTGTGGATAGCACTGGGGTCTGTGTGTAGGACTGAGCACCCACATATCCCTCAGGAATCTCAGTGTGTTCTCTTCAGACACAGCTCAGAAGTTAGGATGAATTATAGCAAACATTTTTTTCTGTACAAGTTACAGTTTTTCTGCATCAGTTCATCACAAATGATGAATATTGGATCTCTGTATTTCTTTGTATAGGTTCTGATCAATAACTAGTCATCAGTCCTGTGCCACGTGCTCTAGGTGACCCTGCATGTGCAGGGGGGTTGGACTAGATGACCTCTAGAGGTCCCTTCCAACCTTAAGCATTCTGTGATTCTATGATTTCTGTGCATCAATACTTCTTCTTAGTGCATGCTTTTGATTATTGCTTCTTTTTTAGTGTTCTATCTTACATGCCCCATTTTTAGTGGAAAAAAAAAACGCACTTTAATGTGCCAATACTGCAAAATACTTGATCCAGTGACGGTTGTCAAAAAGCAAACGACTTTTTTTTTTTTTTTCTGATTTTAAGGCTTCAGTTAACAGCGTTATAGGTAAATTATTACTTAATCATGCATTCAAAGATGCTGCCCTCATTGGCTACATGACAGAACATGCTTGGACAGGACCTGAAATCTGATTTTTCTTATCACATAGCTGATCCAACATTTTCTAGTGGCTTTTGATTCAGTACAATTTTGATTCTAGTGATGGAAAAACAGTATTATCTTTTTGTTATTATTATCTATTTTTTCTTTGTCCATGATGATTTCCTGCCTGGTTTATGATGTGCTAGATTTTTACATCACCCTTTTTATGTCAGGTTTTATGTGTTCTGTGTGAAGAGGCTTTGCACAGAGTTTCCCAGGTTTTAATAGCTCTAAATGTTGACTGTTAATGGCTGTTGCACTGCATTATCTTAATATCTACAGATGACTCCCATGAAACTATAAAAGTCAATATCTCCTTTGAGATGCACATCTCAAATACATGTACAGAAAAACAGTATGTCTCATTTAGTTGTAATTTTGATGAATGCTGCTGAGTGAAAGTGTTTCTCTCTATTAAATTTGCTTAATTATTGTTCAAAATAAGGTAACCTGCAAAGCAGAAAAAGAGAATATTCCCAAAAAGAATATTCCTTCAGTGATGTGATTACTTTTGAACAAAATTTCTATCTGAAACACAGACAATGCCTATTCAGATTTGGAGCTCTGCTCCAGATTAGCGTTTAAGATTTTGGTGTATAAAGTGTTCCATGTGTCTGTACTTCATGATCTGAAGCGGTGCCTTCAGAGGAGGACTACATGGGTTGGGAGGTCTGTCTGCATGAAAGCCAGGAGTGGTCAGCTGCACAGCAGACTTAGCAAATGCAGGTGAGGTCCAGCTCAAAACAAGGCAGTGTTCAGTTCACCAGCCTGCTTCTCCCACAGCATCCAGCGGCTTTGGCCCTTGGGCTGTGATAAATGTCAGTAATGAGACTCCAGATTCATTGAGTGTCAGCTCTGTCAATGAAGAAAAAATAAGCAGACACTGTTTTTCTTGCTCCTTTATGCACATGAACAGTATCTATATCTTACAGTTTTCTAAGTGTTCTGGAAAACAGTCCTTAAACTACTGCTTGACTCTTAAAAAACTGATTGTTGACTCTTAAAAAACATGTTCTACTTCAATAATTCAAATCTGTTTTCTGCTGCCCTGATTTTTGCTTTACTTTTTTCATCCTTCACATAATAACATATATCAACTTTTCACTTCCAGATACTGGAAGCTATTTTTTTGTGATTTTTTTTGGCTATCTTTTGTGAATTTTTTTGGCTATCAATTTGTTCAGTAAAACAAAGAGCACACTGACGTAAAAATGTAAGTAATTTGAATAAAATGACACATTATTACTGATAGTATTTATGACTCATTTTATCCATTTCTCCCTGATATTTGTCTAAAAAGCTTTTCTATTCATGACACATGCACAGAAAATGGGCAGTTACACTTACTAATGTGTATGCCTAAAGATTTGCAAGAATATCTTGAAATATCTAATTTCCTTTTTTTATTAATAATATCTTTTGTCATTAAATTGCAGAACAGAAATGAAATAAAGAGATTTAGATAATCAGTCTCTGCTAGAAAATAAAAATAGAACACAAAGTTACTGCTTTTTTTTGATGATTTTTTCTTTGAGTTTTCCTTGATCTTTAAGGCGTTAAGTCCATTTCCAAAACTCTTCTTATCTCTTCCTGACAACTTACTTTCAGTAGGACTACAATAGACCTGACACAACTTTATCCAGTCGTCAGTGTGCTGTTCAAAAGCCCAGTGACTTGATGTACAGGTCTCTGGAGATCCTAATATAGTTTTTGAATTGAGTGGAGAACTGACAACCACAAACATGAAAGATCAAGGAGCTACACTTATCTTTGCCTGTCTTGGATTCCATCTTAGCAGTATCTAATCCTTTATTTAAACAAATTTGTATCTTCCACTGAATTAAGTGAGAATTGTCTGTACTTGAAGGAGGACAGATTGCAAATGCTTGCAATTAAGGGAGTTCTCACAGCAATATTAAAAGAAGTGTCATCATCCTTATTTTGTCAGGCAGTAACACCTCACTCGTCATTACACTGTTCACAATCTATTAAAACTTGTTTAATTGGAATAAAGAAAATAGTATGCTTTCAAACTAAGCAATGATTCCCAAGCTACTTAGTAGTGCATAAAATGTGCTACTTCAATGAAAAATATTTACAGATAAATCCTTGCACAAAAAGTGACTAATTTATCCCCAGCTCTGAGTACTGATCATTTATATGGGTTTTTGACCAGTATCTTACGCTATACAATCAAAAATAGTTATATCTACCTCTGCTTCTTCAGTTCATAATGCTTTACCAGTCATCCCATAGTGCCATCAGAGGATGAACACATACATTTTCAAAATGCTTTATAACATTAAACCCTAGCTCAAGGATATCAGCTACATTTATAAAACCAAGTTTCAGCTACTTGGGATTGCATGAGAAGTAAAAATAAAATTTGCACGTTTTTCACAAGTTTTTTTTTTTAAAAAGATTGTATAGCTAAAATCTAGTTGTTCATATAAGGTCTTAAAGAAGACAAATTATTGGTAGTTTTCAGAAACACAGAAGTTCAAGGAAACCTCATCATTTATTTTAGAACTTATTTCCCTATCTTCACTAGGATTTTAATTATTAGTATTGATTAACCTCAGTAAAAATTGCACTTTTCTCCTAGAAGAGGCCTGAGATATAATTGCACCTTAACTAGAGTCTAGGTGAAGCCATTAGAACATAATTTCATCATAAAAGATGAAGACCTGAGAATGATCTATTTTTATCTGTATTCATAAGGAATTATGGCATAGATAAGGAGCAGTAGTGAAGTATTACATGCATTCAATTTATTTTCCTTCTAAGAAAAATAAGGAGAAACCAGAAAAAGGGAAAACTACTATATATGTCTTCTCAAGCTTTACTGAGACTGACATTAATAGGTTTTCCCTACTCTGTAGTGTTCTTTAAGAAATATAAACTATGAGTATTGTATTCTCTGTGTATTCATTGTTTATGTCACATTTAGGTCTCATATTCTGTATCTCTCTGATAGAAATGTCATAAGATTTGAGAAAATCAAGGGGCTACTTTTTCTTTGGTTCATGTACAAATTCCTTGTTTGTTAACAAAGATGCAGCAAAACGTCATGTTAATTAGTTAACAGAGCAATAAGGTTTTATTTTTGCTGCAGGTATCCTTTGCCTGTAGAAATATATGCTTCTTTTCAGGAATAAAGATAATAGCCCAGATCTCTTAGTGCAATCTGAGAATATAATTTAGTTTTAGTGACTAAAGTGACCATATAAATGTTCTTAATATTTATGACTGTTTAGCTAGTGCTGAATCAGATAGGCCAGTTAATGGATTCTGAAACCTATAAGCACAAAAAAAAATGCTTTTTCATACTTTAGCTATGCAGTATTTCATCTCCTATACGTTTTTCTATTATTTCTAAATATTTTCCCAGGTTCACTATTTCCACAGACATCTCTTTTTGACCTTGATATTCTTTGCTTTCAGTTGTGTCATGTTCTCTTTTTCAAGTGTAATTTCTTTCTGTACCTACTTCAGACAAGGTGAGTTTTAGTGTTTACCTATATCCCTTGATTTAATAGCTGATTTAGTAGCACAGAGCTGGACAAATTGGTTGTTACAGTAGAATCTGTCTTTCCTGTGACTTCAGCACTGCACGGTAGCAGAGCCAAGCCAGATGACAAAGTGCCCAGATTCGGAAGGAGCTGCTCCCTCCAGGCACAGGTGGGTCTAAAGCAAACAATATGGAAAAGCCTGCAAGCAGATGGTTTACATAATGTTATATGTGGATAGTTACAAGGGGGCACAATTATTGTATATGAATGAATCTTACTAGGTAAATCAACATAAAGACAGACCAATATGATCATGAATTTTTCTGTGCTACATTATCTTGGTTGCATTTACCAGATTTGTGTGTGTGTGCATCCTTCTGCTTGCTTTATTAGCCTGTTACTGTGAATCTAATCTTAAATTTCAGGCATACAGTGGGAAAAGATGAGCAGCCTGATGGAACCCTTCTCAGGAACATGTTCAGCAGTGGTAGAAACCACTTGAGGTTCTAATTCCCAATGTCCTCCCCTCTCCTTTGTTGTGTTTATTACCTCTCTCCTTTCCAGTGGCCTTGAGAAGCTTTAGGCATTTATCATTTAAGAGAATTAGGATGAACCTGAGCCAAGCATGTGGGAGAAGAGAGGTAAAGAAGGGGAGGTTACTTCAAATACTGCTATAATCAGTAAAGATTCCTTCTTTTTTTTTTCTTTTACAAAGACAAAGCTATTTTAATGAGCAGGAAATTTCTGGGAGAATGCTGCTTAAAGGGCTAGATCAAAGTATGTGTTTTGTCTTTTAGGTTTGGTGTTGCTCAATACATTTTAAATTGATAGTTTTAGATTGTCTATGGTGACAGACCTGAGCAGGTTTGCTGATCTTGAGCTTGACTAAAGACATTGCAGTGACATCCAATTCAGCCACACTCAGATTTTTTTCCACCTAAAATAGGACACAAATGTAATAAGTTAATAACCAGATGTCCTTATCCAGGAAGTACTCTGAAAGATGAATGATTTCAGTGCAAGCACGTAAAGAAAGATTGGGGCTAAAGCGACAATTTTACGTATCGGATGATCTGGCTCAAGAAAGAAGATAAACTAAAATAGTAACAGTTTTGAGGACTAGGTCTGGCTTAGTAATTACTTCCGTCTTTCTACAGCAATTTACAAGGCATATATCCTCATTCTCCCTTTCCTAAAGTGAGGGGCGTTAATATAAAGGTCTAGAGAGCGTGCAGCAGAATGTAATCCAAACCTCAGAACAATCACCCAAGTAGTCTTTTTCTGAACATCCATTTCACCCCTAGCAAAATAATTAAATGTATCTGAACAAATGACTTCATGAGATTTTATTAAAGCAACTCCAATTAAATGTATCCTGGTTGGAGATTTTAAGCTTTTGCAGATTTCAGCCCCCTGTTCTGGGAAAAATATTGAAAATATTTCTATAGATACAAAAAAAATTATTAATGATAAAAGAATGCTACAGGGTAGTTAACAACTTTCTTATCTAACTTCTGCATGCACCTGCCTTTGATATTGTACTAAGAGTCAGCAGAAAAAAAAATGCAACATTGCAAATATATTTTAGCACATAAAATAAGACACATCTGGGACAACACACACCAGTGTAAAGTATTGAATGTTGTGAGACTCCCAAACAGCACTACTTGCAAAACTAGAAATAGAAATAAGCTGGGATCATTAAAGAGCAAAATTCTCCTAGAACAGTTACACAGGTAGGAAAATGTTACTTTTTTTTTGCTCACTGAGCACTTACTTATTCTTTCGTTTATCCTGATTTTTTTAAGTAGATTCATTAAACTTTTGCTTCATTTCTGGGAATGAGTTGATCTTTTGTCACTGAACTGAAAGTTGTACATATCTAATCGGTACAAAATTGATAACTTATCTAATTAGTACAAAACTGATCCAATTTTAAGTCAAAATCATTCCTATTAAATCCCACTGAGTGCTTTAGCCTCGTATATATGACCCTGTGCTGGTCAGATGCTCTATATCGGGGAGGGATTCCTTGCTCATTAGGTGGTGCAACGTGGCATTGAAAGGCACCAAGCCTTCTTACTGGAGGTTGTACTATGATTTTAATCCATGCATAATCCAGGCAGCATTAGCACTACTTCTAATTAATTGAAATTAAATGCACAGATGAAAGAAAAGATTCATACTGGTTAAGGACATGGTAACACAAATAATGTCATAATCTGAAAAAAAAGCATACAGGTTAACGAATGCCTTAAACTTTAGAAGGTCATGATACAGAGTGCCCTCCTCCCCTGCAAATGCCCAAGCTAACAAGGCAGCAGCGTGCGTGTATTTGTTTCCATTGTTTTGACTTTGAAGTGCCATGCAGTGGATGTGAGCCCCTGACTAATGCAGCATTCTGCTTTGAAGTAAATCCCCTCTTAAACACGTAGGCAAGAAATGGTCAACTTTACAGTCCCTCATCTTGGCAAGTACTCAGTGAAACCACTAGCATTACAGCAGCAATAGCGGCATCAAGTTGGTTGATCCTGCAGTCATTGCATAGAACAAAAACAAATCACTGTATTTTTGTGCCTCCTCATCTTTTCTGCGTAGTTGCACTGGGACCTTTATTCTCTCCGAGTGGAAAAATTGTACTGCTGACCCTCATCCAATTTCCAGAAATCTTCTCAGTAGGCTATTAATACATATCATCATATGCAAACAAAGACACCCTGTGCTCAAAACCTGTATGTCAAGAGTGGCATGGCTTTAAAATAAGAGAGAGTATCACTATGAAGTTTACAGGATTAAATAATTCCTTTACCCATAATCCATGAGAGGTTCGGGAAATTTGCCTGAAAGATACAGCTGCAAATTGCTCTCAGTTGCTGGTTGTTTGACAGTGGCCTCCTGCACCTTGTCAGGAGCTGACTAATCTACCTGCTTGTGGAAAATATTTCCTTGAGGTGATGGATTAATCAATTCACTTAGCTAACTTCCTCAGAGAAAATCCAACAAAAGCTAACAAAAGCCACAAGAAATCACTGGCAGAAAACTTCAGCTAATACATTGTCACTGTGAAGTGCTAAAGCAGATAGATAATTTGTACAAGCTAGATGATTCTCATTGACACTGACTACTTACAGGTATTAAGCATAAAGTACCATCCCAGCTCAACCCCAGGTTATGCCCGGACCAGGAAACAGATTATCTGTTGAAGTAGATAATAAGTTAGCTTATGCATTTCATAAAACTCAATTTTTTTAGAGGATTTTATCCCAAATGTGTTTAAGACTACCTGTTCATAAAGGTGATGACTTTTATGCATATAACTTTTATAATAAGGTACATTCAGAGAGATTCCTTTTTGGTTTGTTGAACTTCTGACTGTAGTGCGCTGTTCCTGATTTCCTCCTCTCTTACTCTGTTAGAATTTAAGCAGTATAGTTGTATCTTATTAATGTGTTGAGGCAAACTTACTGGCAAGTAATAAAGTGATAAATGCATCTGTAACAAAGATCAGCAATGGAATAGACATTAGCTCTAGATGGTAATGCAGTGAATAAAACTCTCTGCTTCCATTTCATCTGCCTTTGCTGACAAATTATAAATAATGTCAATTATAATACCAGGGCAAACACAGAATGTTTTGGACTTTGTAAAATGTGCTCTGTGTAGCAATAACTGGTTTAAGGATAAGCTACTGGCATCAACCCAAATACATTTGTAACTATTGTACGCAGGAAAGCACAAATCTATTACATTTCATTTGAACGGAGGTCATTATAACATATGTCTTACGTATTCTAGAAGTCTTAAGCTATTCGAATACTAAATAGAGTTTCAGTGAGCTGGAACCATGCTTTGAATCTTATTACAATTCAATCAGCATGCCTCTAGCTTTTACGTATCTAGCGGGGTCAAAAGTACACAGTGAAGTGTACATGGATTGTTTCTTTAGTTTTTTTTCCAAATTAAACTACTTTTTCCATTTTTTCCACATCTAAAGTAGAAATACTCTTGCAAATGGTCCATACGATTTGTAATGAGCTCAGATATTATGCATTGTAGCATTACTGTTGCACTTTGTGGAAAGCCCTTTTCAAGGAAGAAAAAAAAATACAATACTCTGTGAATTACAGCCCCAAAAGAGTACAGGGAATGCAGATTGCATCTTTCCAAGAGGGCAATGAGGTAGGTGTAAAAGGTGTAAAAGACAGTGTAAAATAAATTGCTTTTTTTCCCTGAAATGAGTGTTGTAACGCCACTGTTCATTGTTTAGACTGCCGAGGGCAATGAATTACAAAAGCACCAACTGTACTGGTATTATCAGAGTCTGAAGACCTGTTTGTACTGCCACACTATTACCTTGCCCAACTTCTGAAGACCTTCCTGCAGGATAATGTCAGTATGGTTTTACTTCTGGAGATAGTAGCATTCAGTCTTTTGAGCAATTATACTGAAATTTGTAATGCCGTGGATTCACAATCCTTGTTAGATTTTACCCTTGTCATTTTCAGCAGATGCCAGATCTCAAAATTAATGCTTTAATTTTGAGATACCATAACAAGACTCTGTAGATAAAATCAGAAGTTTCATTCCACATTTATTTGGAGATACTCATAATTTTCTCTGAGTTAAACTGAGAAGCTGAGCTTCTAGTGAAGCTTATTTCACTGTATCTTATCAACTCATTTATTTAATACACCACCCTCTTCTACATGTGCTAACACCTCCAAAATCTAACTGGAGGAAGGTGGCATCTATTTTCTACTCAGTCTTTATTCTTTCCTCCAAGAGAGCTGGACATGAAAATTCTACGAATCAGATAAAACCCCTCAAATTGAGTTTATTTAAATAAAACAACATAATTCCTGCTTAGTTTCTAGCGCTTTCTCCAGTTTCTTACCATGCAGTAGTAGTCGGAAAGTGTGTGCAGAATGCTGCCATCATGTGGCATCGTATTTATAATATTATTTGTCTCGGTATATTGTAAATATCCTTCTCATGTCTTCTGCCCTCCTCCCCTCTCTTCTCCCCAGATTGATTCATTGGAGCAGTAGCTCCCCCACAAGCAAGAGTTGTTACACGTTAGCTCAGCAACCTCACACCTTCTTGAAAGACATGACAGTTGTTGCACACTGAATAAGGAGATAAATTACCCATGTCTAGTGACTGAAGAAACTGTGAAAATGCACAGAAACCCTACAATATGCAAACAGGGGTAGTGACCAAACCTTCCTCCTAGGCCTAAGAGATGTGATTAAAAAAGAAAAAAAGAAAAAAAGAAAAAAAAAAAAGGAAAAGGTAGAAAAGGTAGAGAATTGATATGATCTTTGATTTGCTTTCAGATATGTCTGGTTGTCTAGGGGAAAAACTGCCAAATCACCATAGAAAGAAAGGGCTTGCAAAAAAGCTGCCAAGAAAATGCAATAGAAAGGATTAGAAATACGTCTCTGGAAGAAAGCAGAGAAGCAGAGCTTTCTGCGCAAGCACAAGCTGGAAGGCCTCTTGGATCAGTTAGCAAAGAAAGGGCTCCCTGCTCAAGCCTTGCTATAGGCTGCAGGCCCAGGAGATAAACCTGGGGACAGAGCCATGGAGTTTGGTCTACTCCCCCATTTCAAACCAATTCCAAATCCAAGCACTTCCAATTCAAATCCAAATCAGTTCCAAATCCGATCCATTCCTTAAAGCAGCCCAAGCAGATGTTGTTTTAGCCGGGCCTTAAAAACATCTGGAGATAGTGATTTTACAGCCTCTGTCAAGCAGTTTATATCCAGTGCTACAGTACCTATCTCGCTACTTCATCTGAGACCCAGTGTAATACTCTTTACTATTACTGTTAGCTGGCTGATGCTGGGACCACCTTGATAAAACAAAACCCAAAATAAACTCTTTATTGCTTCATTTTATACTTTCTAAGGGGGGAGATGCATGAAAGCATTACTGAAAAAAGTAAGCTGTGAGTTATTAGCGGTTCCATACTGGCGGCCTATGTGTGGTCTCTTGCCTCTTGCCAAATGTGAACTCTCGTTCTGCTCAGGGGAGAGAATTAGGGCATCCTGCACTTTGTGAAACAATATGTGCATGTGTGCTTACCAGATGCTGTATAAACTTAATTTTGTATGAACACGAATCTTGTAATTCTGGCCTGAATTTTCATTCAACATTTGATTCAGAGTCCTTTCAAATAAAAGAAGGCAACACTGGGCTCTGCCTTGGCCTTGAGTGCTCTGCAGTTATAAGATCTTCCTTCTCGTGGCCCCTAATGCCACCCTGGATGGTAGCTAGACAGCTTTAAAACTACTTACATGTTTTCTTTACTTAAAAATTAAACCATAGGCTCTGATTAAACTTTTTGCTTTTCTTTTTAGGTTCTATCATAATAAATTGATATATAGGAGATATATCCTCCTTGATATATAAGGAGTATATTGAAATTCCATCACTGGAGCTTTTTAAGAACAGTCTGGGTATCCTCTGTCAGGAATGGTTAGGTGTAGTTGATGTAACCTGGAGATAAAATAGGTGACCTTCTCAGTCCATTTCTATAATTGGCTGCTGCAAGTTAGAAAGTCAGTGACTTTATTCTTCAGTATGAACTTTTTTTTTAGAACTAAACTAAAATGCATTTGTTCATTTGTTTGTTTTTCCCTATGGGTAATTTGAAGTGTCAGGATATTTTGTTCCAGCAGTTTTCAGCTGAAAACTCCACCTGGGATATTTTTGGCACAATCAACATTTTCCAAGATGGTTTCCAACCCTCATATAATGCGGGCACAGCCAGTAGATTCCATATATTAATCCTTTGCATAACAATGCAAAAAAAGAAGGGCATCTCCTTTGTGCCTGCCTTATCCTACTGGATCTCTTCCATATGACAAAAGTGGAAATAAAATTAGAAGAGAAAAGTAATTAAAGCAAACTGAACTCTAGCTCAGTACAGGCTTAATACCAAAGCAGAAACTACATGTTAATAACCTCAGGTAAAAATTACTTCCGCCAGCAGTGAAGCAGAGTTTATTTTTATGTATGCAAGCCTGAGTTACTGTGTTGCATACCAGCTTTAGGGTTATCTGAGATCAAAGTAGTATATAATTTAAGAAGACTTTGCCTCAAACCTAGAGTTTTATCAAATAAGATATAAAACAGTGAAGAAGACTACACCTTGCTAAGGATTTCAGGACTTTAAAAAGTGCATTAAGTTTTTGACTAGGAATTTATGGAAGACTTTTGGAATTACTTTGTTCATCTTGGTCATACAATGACAATAAAAAAAAAATTCAGTTGGCTTCTTCACAGACAACTTGTAAATGTTTTAATCAGTATAACCGAGGTAATAAAGTGTCTTGGAAATATCTTGAACTACTATTTATAAACTAGATCTTATATGCAGACACAAATATCTAAGTCCTTTTTTTTTTTTTTTTTTTGACATAATGGTATCACAAATAAGATATGATCACTATAAGTGGGGAAATTAGGAAAAAAAATACTGTTTGTGATGGCAATCCAGTTTAGCCAGACCACTGCAGCACTTTTTCTTCCAATTTTCCCTTTTACTGAGTGTGCTGTGACCACAGTTGATTGCAGTCTCTTAAAGTCAGATTTTTACAACAGAAATGTACTACATGTGCTACATTAAAAGGGAGAAAGTTCCATCTTCCTGGCAAAACAGGTGCATATCAAAAAGTTTTAAAACTAGTTTCCCTGCCTTGAACTTGGGCTTGAACTTAGCCCAGTAATTTTCCTAGGCTTCCTTGGCTGCTTGAATCTATGCGCGGACCCTGGAGGGTCACGAGGGAAGGTTTCTCTTCCTCCCACATCCCAAGCTCCTTCCTGGTGAGGCCGGCTCAAGGCAGGCTCAGCCCTTCCCAGCCAGGTCCCACAGTTCCACCCTGCAGGCAGCTCATGGGTGACTTCTGCTCTGACATCTGCTCTCCACCAGCCAGCAATCAGCAAAGAAATAAAACACATGTGGTTCAGTATATTGCTTTTACTTTTTTTTTTCTCGGCTGTCTCACTTGTACTTCCATTTATGTGTCTTCTCAGTTGCAAAACTGAAGGTGGGAAAGATGCTCCTGCATAACAGATGAATCAATAAGTATTTGCAAAGTGCCATTTTGTGACTCAACACTCTAAGGGGAAACATGAATTCAAGCTAGAAAAGTTTCTTTTAAGGGTCATTTGCTTGTCATAAGAAATGATGAGAGAGAAGTAAGATTTTTTTCAGCTTTTATATAAAAGAGCACATCAAGTATAAAGTATGGGATCAGAAATCAGAAAACATTCTCAACACCGTAAGTTTTTGTGTGCCTTATTCTTATGAGATCATGCAATTAAACATTCTGATGCTATTCAAGGAAATATATTTAATAAACTGCTAGATTTAAGCCAGCTATCTTATTTTACATAGTTTACTTCCTGTCAATTAAAAGTGTAACTCCTGATGGCCTTCATAATCATTAAGCTAACAAAACTGAGCACAAGGGAAAACAAGCATCTCCAGAGACTCGCTAAAATAAGTGCCTAAAATAGACAGGATGAATCATCACTTGGACGTGACTGTTTTTATCCTTTGATGAGGAATGGAGCTTAAACCACTAGCATAGGCTTAACCATTTGGGCATCTTCAGACATTTCACATTAGCTGAAGATGAATTCTATCCTAGATGCTCCTATCAGATACACAGATGTTGCCAAACATACACTTTCAGCTTTTTTTCAGAGTTACTGTCTTTCGTAACATGCAGATGTCTGATGTGGAGGACTGAAATCCACACCAGAGCTGACATTAGATGCAGTACAAACACAATGCAAGAACTTTTATTTTTCAGAACTTTTTATTTCAAATTTCAATATTTCACAAAAAGCAGAAGTGAGAGCATGGGAAAACATCCTAAATTAATCCTTCCTCCCTCTCCAGCTTGGCTTCATTAATTTTATGTATGAGGTTTCTGTCACTTGAAGGACACATCAGAAAAAGCCAGATAAACAACCCAAACCACCTTTGAACACAATATGAGGATCCCCGAGACAACAGTATGGTGGCATAGGATAAAATACCAGAGACAGAGAGCTTGTGGTTTCAAGTTCTCAGAAGGAAAGTTTAGTGATTGCTAAAAATATCCTGGGATTCTGCGAACACATCTTAAAGAACTTATCTTGTCTATTTTGGTTTCTGGGATCTCTTTATCATTCATAGGTCAAACACTCCGCATTCAGCTCAATGTGCTTGTTATTGATCTCAGAAAAATCCTGCCAATTAGCTAGAATCTTTGTGGAAACATATTTTAATACATTTTTAACATTAGCATCCGTGCCCCTGGGCAGGAAGGCAGATATGAGACCCACCAGAGGCAAGGGTAGATCAAGGTCAGCATTTATAATTTTTGTAATGAATTCTGGAACCCGTACACAGAAATCTTTAACCAAGGGGCAATCATAAATTAAGGGAGTAAAAACTTGAAAATAACTTGTGTCTAACAAAACGCTCTTTTTAACTCAATTCTTCTTTAGGGAACACAGGGATTGTTGCATAACAGCAGACTAAGATGTTAGAAGAAAATTTTCCCAAAATGATTTTCCTATGGTCAAGCAATATCATATCCTAGTCATCATTCTAACACTCTAGTTATAAACTGGTATAATTAGGCCTTTGAGCAGTTATGCGAATACAGATATTGAGCAAAACTACATCAGTCTAGTTTTTCATTTCTTTTTTACTCTGGGAAAAAAAAATAGATATATATTCACTGAGACAGTACAAGAATAATGTAAAAAATGAGAAGAATTGCTGATCTTCTTCCAGGATTGGAGACAGAACATTCAGAAAGATCCAGAATTTGCCTGTAATGAAATAATTAGATTTGGCAAGCAAAGACATTCGTTCCATTCAGTCTGATGTTTACAGGGACATATAGTGGTTTTGCAGTTTGGACATGAGAGAAAATAGAAAATGGGAAAGAAAAGAGACCTGAGGGACAAAGCTGTGTACTGTTCAAACAGAGAACCGACAAAACCAGACAAGGAGTTGTTCATGCTGTAGCATAAAATGCAAGATAAAACAATGCCCAGAAGCACTACTGTACAACAGTTTATCTATCATAGTGCTTACAAAACAGTGGCAACATATTCAAATAGAGAACTAGGCTTTGGTCCTGAGGCACTGGCATAAATAATTTTCATGTCTTTGCATATAGGAGGTCAATATTGGCTAAATATAAACCACTTATCCCCATAGCTAAAAGGGTATTAAGCAAAACAGAAAACCCTCCAAGGAATTTAGTTGGGTTTTGTTTTTAGATGCAATTATATGATTTGCAGATTGGGCACAAGCCTGGGAGAGATCTGTTTGATCCTGACAGTCTTTCTAGAGCAGCTGACAGAAACAAAGACACAATCGTTTGTGTGTGTATCATGGAGAGTAGATCTTGCTTGTTCACAGTGCTTTATTTTCTTTTACTGTGCGTTCTGGTTAAATGATGTGGTTGAGCAGTGAGGAAGAGAGTTACCTGCTTGTCTTGCCCAGGCTGCTGCACGTGGTGTGAGACGTGACCCTGGAGAAAGGGACGATCACCCGTTGCTCAATGGGATGCAGATGCAGCAGAGAGACTCGGTCAGCTGCAGCTCAGGTGTTTGTGCCAGGGATGGAAGAGCTCCCAGCAGAGCAAAGAGCAGCTGCCAAGTCAGGGGGCAAAGGCAATAGAAAAGTCTCAAGGGGCCTATAGAGGATTGCATAGATTTATAGACCAACTGTCACAGTTCTAGCTTTATTGATTTAAAGATCTGGGAATACTTTAAGTGCATTTGCTTGGAAAAAAATGATGCAGGCAGTTCGACCTTGGAGCACTGCCCAATTCAAGAGTCTCATCACACAGGTCATTTGGGAGTAGAAGAATATGAAATACAGTTAAAGATGGTTAAACAGGCCTCAGATGGATAGTCATAATGACAAATCCTCATAATAGCTAGCCCTTACTAGTAACTTAGTGATAAGTTCATGCACGGGACTGGATCAGCTGGAATCAAAGGAGATATATTATATAATTTATTTGTTGTATATTGGTATTATATTTAAGGAAGTTACTGTGTATAAGACTTTCATTTCAACATTTGACTGTGAACTAAAGACATGATTTTAAGTTGTTCATAGTTATACTGGATATACGTGCATACTGTAAGCCCCAGCTGGTCCACGAGGATGGTTAAAACAATGATGTTGCCACTGCTTACAAGGTGCAGTCTCTAACACACCCAGAATAATAAGATAGTTCCTGATGTCAAAAACTAAGAGTAGGAATTGCTAGTACTACTGCTGCCTGATATGAAGTCCACTGTGGACCTGCAGATACAAAAACAAACAGAAAAAACATCTAATTTATTGTCTGGGGCTTTTTTTCCAAGTGCTCTTGGAAAAAGACATCATACGTATCACATGCACAGCTGCATGTGATATCAAAATGGACAGGATTTGGAATAACTTTTCACACAGAGACAAGGGCAACTTCTGCCTGTTCAGCAATAACTGGGAGGAGGTCCAAGCTTGCCTGAAAGGCTGAAACCAGAAGCAGCTCTAGCGAACTGAAATAACTGAGTCTTGGGGAATGCCACAAGCAGAGTCAGCGGCCTCACTGCTCCTGGCGACCTACTGTGCTGATGTCTTTGGGCAGCTTCAGCAAACCACATGATAGCACTGCATAAAGCTTCATTAAGATTCACAAAGTATCCAAGAACTTTGCAATTGGTCCCCAATTTTAAATTCTATGCTTTGCCAGTTTTACTTACGTTAAACTGAGAAAATAAGATAAAGGAAACTCTGAGGTTATGGAGTTAGGCCCTGTAGCTCTACTGCACTTTGGCACTTCTTGTTTGTTAGAAAAAAACTTCGAAGCCTAGTGTTATCAGGCCTCAACTAGCCCAGGACATGCCAGGCTCCCTGAGGCTTCATTCACAAGTAAAGGAATTGGTCTTCGATCTCTACCCTGGTTGTTATCTACCTAAAGATCCCTTGTGCCTAATATCACTCGCATGTCTACGTAAGGCTGGACAGACACCAGGTCAGTGCTAAAGAGTTGCTGTACCTTTAGAGAAATGTCTGTTTTTCAATAGTCCTCCAAGATGATTTTGGTGCTGACAGCTGTCCAGTTCCAGTGCTTCCTGGGTTCTTCCTAGATTCTTCCTTCTCCCACAGATCCCCAGTGCCTGATGAATTTAAACTCATCCTGCTCTCTTTCATCCACATATATTGACCTCGTAAATCTCACTGTGTCGTGAGATTTATGCTATCATATTTGCTAACACAAAGAGTCAATGATGACCACTCCTAGATTGTACCTATTAACTGCCAGAGAAAACATTTACGCAATTCTCTTAACAAGGCTCTTGCTTTGAGGCCAGGGTAACAGTGGATTGGAAATGCAAGCTCTGCCAAGACATGTTCTAAAGGTCCAGTATTACACAATAGTGATAAAGCATTTATGGGATGATTTTAAATGGCAATGATCATCATCTACTTTATTCAACACATTTATTAGAATTACTATTCAACCATTAACTAGCTGAGTCTCTGGGACAGAAAGATAAAGATTCGTTTAAACATTAAAATGTTGGAAGGAGGCCATAATGACCAAGAAGGAAGAAAAATCCTATACCTACTAATACTGTAGTGATAAGAAATATTTGAACTCATGGGGTTATTAATATATCTAATAGGTGCTCATTTTTCAGCTATGTTTTCATTTATTGTGTATCAAGACAGATGCTTAATATTTATCCTTATTCATGAAGTTCAGAGGTAATCATCTGGAAAGAGTCTTTTTTTTTTTTTTTCCCTTGGATTGTTTACCAAATTTTAGGCAATTAGAGGCTTATGTGGGGTTATCTGTTTCCTCCAATTTCCAGCTCCTCAGTACCATCTACTAGGTAACGGAGGATATAATTATAACTAGAGAGTGCTTGAATGACTTCTGGTAATTGGAATTTCAGTAAACCCTGCCAGGTCATCCAGCAATATTAGACACACATATAAGTCATTGCTCTCTTTACAATTAGATGATTTTTTTTTTCAGATAGTGAAGTCACTGGATGGGTCCACATGTTTCTTCATGCTGTGGTAAGTGTATCTTCTTTTAAATTCCTGAGGTACTTGTTATTTTATGCTCCTATGACTGTTAATGCATACAGCAGCCCCATAAATCCTGTGGAAGTCTTTTCTGAGAATATAGAACTAGGTTATATTTCTGCCTTATCTATCTTTCCTAGAGTGTATGCAAGTTCCAGTATTTAAAAAAAGCCTTTATATAAACACATTTATTGAAATAAATAAATGTTTTCATAGGTTGCCATTAAAATCAATATAATTATCTTCTTACATGGCCTTATTCAAGATGTTATCTGATTTGATGTTAGCACATCTTGATCTCAGTTCTGCTGTGCTCTTTTGCAATTCCTGCCTTGAGATGGTTTGCATTCAGCTTCATGGAAATTCATGGTCCTTGGCTGACTATCCACACGGCAGACTGCCTAGGGCCTTCCATAATTCTGCCATCAAATATAACCCAGTGGCTTTTCCGCTTGACTGTTTGGAGGCCTGTGGTGCACCTTGTGTGGTGATGCTTTTCACTCCTTTCTATAAAAAACTTATTTGTGTCAAGGACATGGCTGCACATTAAATAAAAGAGCAATAGAGGCATGAATGAGGTGGGTTTAACCTTTCTAACATGGAGATGATGTAGCTCAAGTGTGATGTGGCCTCTGGGGATACTGGGTACCTGTTCCTATCTGTAGTCTGGGCTGGAAGTCGTGCTGCAATTTCTTTGTACTGAGAATATTGTTTCACCTACCAAAACTAAAATTAGCACACCTACTTAAACCCGGTTTAAATACCACACTCATTTTGTGGCCTACAAAAGGAGAAGGAAGGAGAAAAGGCTTTGCGTAATTCATTAATAACTAAAGTTCATTCAGACAGCTACTTTCAGCAATGCTGAGTCTCTTTTAGCTTTACCAAAAGTATACTGTCAATCAAGCAAAAGCTTTAAACATTTATCTCCGCAATTGTATTGCTGTGTACACAACAGTATTTTTGTACTTTTTCTTTCTAATCTGCTAGACAAACCTTGTGGCTGGTAGCTAACCAAACCACAGTGGTAAATGTTTACGTTTTACAGGAGTCACATGTATCACAAAGAAACCTGCAAGTTTAATGAATATCTGTTCTCCGATAATATCATCATTTGTTTGCTGTGTTCTTACGTGCATCTTATATATGCAACATGTTTGCCAACAGATATCAAAGATAGTAATTAATAAATGTTGACACAAATATACAGTACTTTCAAGAGTCCGCTACATAAACAGGATAATTATAACACAGGATTAATATTTCCTGTCAATGAAAATACCTTATTAAACTTTCTATGATCTAAGAATTAGTACCAATAAGTTTTTCAATTAATTTCAATTAATGTCTAAAGCAACTTGACTAATTGTGCCTAAATTGCTTTCTAATGTTATTCCACAAATTATTTCATCTGGTTAGGATTACGAGAGTCCTTTCGTCAGCATAATATGTAGGTCTCTTACAGCTGACAAGAAAAACAGTTCTCCTTTGGAAGTCTGGTTTTCTTAGCTGTGTTTCAAGTATGGTGGGTCGTCACTTATGACTTAGAGATGAGGTCCTAAGATCACTCTTTCATTCATACTGCTTAATACCTTATTCTAGGAGGTTTGTTTTCCTCTTGCCCTGCAGTCAGTAGTTTGCTCTCTTAAGACATCTGGAACAACAAACCCAGTAAGTACAGCACAGGTAATAAACTGTAAAATATAATAAACCGAATTGAGAATGGAAACGTAGGGTTCTGTTTGATTTTGCTTGGAAAAGTGTCCTGTGTACCTCAGCGCTTGCCTGAAGGGTCTGGCTGGTACTGTCTGCAGCTGCCTAAAAGAGCAGCAGTATGCAAGCTCCTTCCAGCTCTATGATCCTAACTTGTCCTCTTCATTTGCTTCAGTACAAATTACAGCAACCAGGCGCTACTCTGAATTAATGAGAATTTGGTTCTGGTCACACAGACACCATCTGGGTTTACCTAAAGCCCACCTGCTGGAGTCTTATGAGGGAAGAGCCATAGGGGACAGTTGTGTAGGCAGGAACTGACTTTCTGGGATTTGGGGGATTCCCTAGCAAGGGATTTCTGGTTGAGCAGGGCTGCAGAGATAAAATGGTTGTATGTAAGGAATGCTGATGTTAAGTTACTTGATATTAATATTTTAGTAATCTCTGTGATGCTTGTGCTGATTTCTCAAAGCTCCTGTCATGTGCACTCTTTTTCAGTTGTAACATAACAGCTGTATACCAGCCCAGCATGAAGACATTTGTTTTTTTTTAATTATTTTTATTTTGCGAGGAGAACGGGTAAGACGATGTTTATTGCAACATATGTGTGTTCTTTGCATTGAAGAAGAAGCGTAGGAGTGAGACTTGGCTGATATACAAATATGTCATAGAGGGAAAAACATAATTTTGAAACTTCTGGTCTATTCTAATCCAAGATGATAAATATAAAAAAAACCAAACAAATAAAAAAACTTAAAAGGACAGATTTTCCATAATTTTAAAAAATGTGTGTAGTTTAGCATTATATATAAATGAAACAAAAACATGCCTCAAAGATACCAGTACTTTCTTAGGAAAAAAAAAAGAGAAACATAACTTTAAGAAAAAAAGCATTGTGCCTTATGTATGCGCCATAAACTGGTCTTAGACATAAAGCTGAGCTGTCCTGAAAAGCTGTGGTGTGTTTTGCAAGCATATGTTTCCATTGATTAGTTTTATTCTGTTGGTAATATCTAGTTTTCTAATTCCTCTGGGTAATGCTTGTGACATTCAGGAAGCTGAACGGTAATTTCATCATCTAAATTTGATCTATTTGCTATGTGAATCTGCTGTTAATTGTGTGTGACAGTGTTTGATGCTTTTGTGACACTAACGTCAAAAAAATCACAATAATGCTAAACTTTTTTGATGAGAAGTCAGTGAGGTTTTATCTGGCTACATGTAGGCCCAACTATCTCTTGACCCCCTTATGTCCTTGTATCATCAGATCAAGTCTTCCACCACCTGATTAAAGCCAGTTCCCGCAGCAGCATGATATAACAGTGGCATGTTTAGACACAGTCACTATGACTGGATGTTATGAGCAGTAAAAATACTGTTTAATGTTTCCTACACTGTTTTTCACATCACATCTTTTCATTAAGGCACTGAGCCCTTGATGCTGAGCTGTTATCCAAATGTAGCTGATTGTAAATGAAACAGACTCCTCTGAAGTGCTGGACAAGAGCTAGGATTCCCCAGTCATTTAGAAGGTTAAGCTACCTCTCTGAGCCAGGAAATTACTACTGTTGTGTTTGCGTTGTCAGATTAAACTTTCTTTGTGCTTTCAGTCACTGCCCCTCTCACAGCAGTAAAATATTATTATTACCTTTTCATCACCATTAATCACCTCATTGCTATTTTTCATTTCACTATTAACATTTAAATTAAATTATAATATGTTATGAGAAATAAAACCTTCTGTTGAATCAGTGAAAGAATTGCAACAGTAGGCAAGTTTCCTAGTTTTTAAACCTTCGTTGAGGAAGATGCAAGCTAAGATCTCACTAAGAACAATTTTGTGTAAAATTTAATTTAACATTCATTTGCTCTATTATTTTCGAGCAGAACTTTGCTTGTGAGTTCACATGTGAGCTCTCACAAGCTTGAGAATAAGATGGTGGCTGGTACCTGGCAGGGACGCAAAGAGGAGTGGCACAAAAAGCTGCCTACGGTGACACAAAAAACACAGTATTTGACTGTATGGTTATATATTATCCTATTTATGTAAAGATACTATACGGACCATGAAGTATGACCCCAGCAAAATGGAAAAATTTTAGGAGTCCAGGTTGCAGGCTCTCAAATCTACTTTTTGGATTTTAATGCTAACTAAACAGGATGCAGATCAAGATTTAAACAAACAAGATTTAAACCATTTCATAATAATAGTTCATAAACATCTCATAAAGCACTTCATATTAGAAAGGCCCCTTTTGAATGATTTCATTTTGAATGGTTAACTTTTTTTGTGATTAAAGATGCAAATGCATTTAATGTCTTTATCCAGGCACCTGCAAAAATGGCCTTCCATGAGCACGTTGATCGTATCAACTAAATATTCATCTTATCAGACCATTGCACAGTGAAGCACCTAGATCTTTAATTTATCTTTTATTATGAGACAATATATCTACAGAATACAGTGATTTCAAATCTAAAAGAAACCAATGCATTTTAGTACACAGCACAGTGGATGTACTAATTAGCAAAAAATGTGCAGTTGAACAGGCACAGCTATTTATTTATTTTTTTTGGTCAGGCTAATTAGCAGACAAAATCCATTTTGGCTGTTTGGGCTGTTTCTGCTTCAACTCCTGGCTAAGGCGTTATCCATCCCTGCACTGAGTACCAACATCCTTCAAAGTATTACAAAGGAACAGTAGCATAAATACTCAGAAGCACATGGACTGATAAAGAAGCTGGAATTTAAAACTTCAAAGTTACCACTTTTTTAGCACCAAATTCACTGTGTTTAGTCAGTCATCTTAGAAGATACATGTATTTTACAGAACAATCACATAATACTACATGCAACCAGATCTTTTGTGGATAATTGTGTCCTCTCCAACCGATGTCATTAAACACAAAATGCTTACAAGTTGTGGGCATTCTTTTAGTGTAGGCAAAATATATGGATTTTTGGGGAAAAAATGTGCCATCTATAAATGTCCTTTTTTGCTTCCTCTCCCCTGCAGCCTCTTAAGAGAATAACCAGAAAGTTTTGTGAAAGTGCGGACAGCTTTTGAAGGAAAAGACCTTTTTGCTTGTGGTGTGAAGAACTGCACAACAGTAAATCACAGGAATAAAAGATCCATGCTTTTGAAACAAGTGGAAAGATTTGGAGTCTTAAGAGCCATTCACCTTAGCTGGTTCAAGCCAGCAAAAGCCAGTGACTTCAGCAGAGGTGTGGTCCTGTCCTCACGCCAATCTCTTATCAACATTTAATGCTGATATTGATATCTGACAAAGGAACATGGAACACAGAAGATTAAAAAACAAAACACACACCAGATTCTAAAATGGATTTAGGATCATGTTTTCCAATGAGCTAGGAGCTAAAGATATAATGTTTTGCATTTAATACTTCTGATGCAGAGCCATTGATACTGTACTATAGAAGTCACACTTTTTCCCTCCAGTGTTTAGTTAGTTTTATTTTTCACAGGTCTGAAGGATCTGGTAGCAGAGATGTAGGTCTGTTAGTTTGAGTGCAATTAATTAAACAAATATTAATATCAAAAGAATTTGAAGATTGTATTAATCTATCTCAAATAAATGGAAATATTATGATAGGAAAACAGTTAATCTTACGGTTGAAATGAGGAAAACATTCTCTTAACAGAAAAATCTTTTGGTATATAACATATATAGAAATGAAAGAAAAACTGAAATTCTGAAACCAAGTGTCCAGTAAGAACAAATGAGCTTTGATAGCAAAGGGTGTCAGACATTTATCTCTGGGGAGGTGAGGGAACACACACACAGAACCAGCTCTCTCTTCAGTGCTGGAAAAGATAGAAGATGATCAAGCTGTGTAAAGAACAAGCAAGACCTGAATTTGATATGTTATTCCTGAGGATACTTTCATAGTAAGATAGTGATGAAGAATGACTATGCACTTCACAAATAATCCTTGTGACCCAGCCCACATCTCTCAAAGCTTTGTATCAAGCTCTTAGGAAGATTCTTTTTTGCACTTCCTCCTTAAAATGGTCAGTCTGTAAGTTAATTTCCTGAAATACAGGTGGAAAATAGGCTTCCTCTACCTAATTAAAAGGAGAGTCTGGGCTATTTGCCTCTTTATTTGGAAAAAGGAAATAAATAAAAAACCCTACAGTTTGGTCAAATGGAGCTGACATATTCCCAGCCAGAATTTCATTATCAAGGCCTTTAAGTCTCTGGATAACCGAGGCAGATTTAAGACCAGGGCATTAAGTGAGATGGGGCTTTGTCTGTCCATCTTACTTAGCTTAAAATCAGCCTAGTGCCAGGAGCCAAAACATTATTTCCAGAATGTTGGACACACTCCAACCGAGTGTTGGAACAGACTTTATTTAACCTAAGAATCTCCACTTTATAGCTGAAAATAATCTTTGCACCTAACACAACAAATTTGTTGTGTTCAAACAACACAACAAATCACTGGATCACCAGAGCTGATCCCTGGAAACACCAGAGGAAGAAGGAACCCTCAAACTCCTCCACAGGTCAAAACTGTTTGGGGCGTTGGGTCTCACTTATTAAAAACAAACTCTTTGCTATGCTGCCTGTTGAGTAAAGTCAAACCACATTCAGTTCTAAAAAATGCCCTTGATTGACTATATTCCCAGGCACAATACACTAATCCAAATTTCACACAAAAATAATGGATACAAATAATTTTAACTGTTTTTTTTTTTCCTGCTGGTGATTGCGAACAAATTGATTTCAAGCTCAACAGTACAACAGTACATAAGAAAAAATTCAGTTTGGAGTACCTCAGTTTTCCATTGGCTCTAGAAAAATCTGTAGTCTTGGAAAATCGGTTGTCTACTCACTAACAAAGCGAAAATGCAGCAAGGCAACACAATAGTTAAGAATTGGAGTTTTTTTCTGTTACTTGCTCTCCTTTAAGACATCAATAGAATGGATTTTACCTTGAACAACTTTCCTCCCCTTCACACCAGCAATGTAGAAATCTAACAGTGCAGAATAAGAGGAAGTTTCACTTAAGCAATACAACTGATGATTTAACCATATCCAGAGTGACAGAGAAATACAATATGATAGGCAGAGCAGGATCATAGATCTCCAAAATATCATCTTTAACTCCATCTCCTTTACTGAATAAGAAGGCAGAGAAATGACAAAGTAGAAATGTTTGTTTGCTTTACCCATAAGATACTTAGGAAGGCCGTTAGCAATATTCAGTATTTTTTTGCTTTATTCTTTTGGTGGAAAATACACACAGGCCTTAGTTTTTTCCTGTCAAGAGGCTTGGATGATGTGTGAAGGAACCCACTGGAATGTGTAGAGGATGGAAGACGATCTGATAAGCCATGTCAAGAGATCTGAGAAACTTAACGTACATATGTTTACAAAAAGCAAACAAACAAAACCTAAAAGCCAATATTATAAAACTGTTCGGAGCACAGATAGAAAGCAGAAAAATGGAACATTTTCCCCCTTCAACTATATCAAAATCGGGAGTCCTATGAATTTAGCTTCACAACCATAACATAATCCTAACGCATAAATCTAATATTGTCCATAAACCATACATATATATCAACTACAAAATTCAGGATTGGACTTTCAAGTTAAAAATAACAGTTCTGCACCAGCAAACCATAGTCAATGATGCCAAATTAGTACACCTCTTGTTTCTGTGCTGTGGACTGTACACTTCTGAAACTGGTATGTCTCACACAAATCTTTGAATTTGAGTGCCTTATGGCATAGTTTGGGCTTTATTTTTTTTTTTCACTTGGGAAGTCCAAATGTTTTTCCCCTTGGGTGAGACTATGACGTTGTCACTTACCTGTCAGAGTCAGGAGATACATTTTTATGTATCTCTACATTTTACATCCTCTTCGACTTCTCAGGCTATCATTCCTCAATATGTCCTATTCAGATGAAGCCTTCTGGGCCTCATCTTCCTCTCCTGCAGTGGGGAATGGGAAGACTTTGTCTCATGGACAGGTGGTTGGAGTAGGGGTAACTGCAGTGTTCTCCCCAGGGCATAATATAGGTCACTCCCCAGAGCTATCGTGCTGCGGGTTCGGAGGCAGTAGCTCTGCTAAGCTGTAGTTTGCTGAGTTTCTGAAGACTATTAGTTTGACAGTGACAGGCAGAATCAGAAAAGTCAAGGATGGTAACTTCTCCGTATGTTCTCCAGGATCATTGACAACGTTCCCAAACATTTTAAGAGTGACTGACTTGACTGGCTAATGCTGATTACAGTATAGCCATAAGCTGGAGGAAAATAAAAACAGATTTCTACCCAGAATGGTGGTGATAGACTACCTTGAGATAGGTGGTGGCACTGGTGATTGTGTTTGGGTATGAGCAAGTCTCACGAAAGATCACCCTCATACTTGCATTTTGGGGGATGGGCCTGTCAAGCTAGAATTTGTCTTTCCAGCAGGCTGGTGAATATAGATCTTGGTCAGCAAGTTATGGTATACATGAGGTGTGTGTTGTTTCCTTCTACTTTTCTTCTCCCAAGTCAAGCAAGCAATCTGTGGCGAAACCACACATTCCTCCAGACAGCCTGGCCTGTCACTGCTTCACAACTTCAGGCAACTACAAATCATGTGCAAATGAATGGTTCAGTGAATGTCAAGAAGTATGAAATGTAAGATGCTGCGGATGTAGATCTCAGTGTACTGATCACTGTAGATCTCAGTGTATACGTTCAGGAGCAATGCTGAAAATATTCCTAAAAACCCATAATCTAGCAGACATGAAGACTGCATCCTCTAAAAATTGGGCAGTCAGGTAGTAAATAGGGATCACTTTAAAGCACTGTGATGCCTAGTGATGCTGTAGATTTTAACTTACAATTAAGATTTAATCTTAAATTTAAGATTAAAACTTAAAAACTCAGAAATTCAAGACACTAGACTCTACTTCTTGAGACCTAACCTTATCACATATGTGTATGCTTCCAAATGGAACATGGACATTCAGAAACTGCAGCAGAAACTAGCTGTAACTACTGGCATATAAAAATGCAGTTATCTAGAAAATGGATTAAAAACAAAATCAGATATTGTTTGAAAGTTTGTGGCTTGTCTGAATTGGCATTCTGGATGGCAGACAATTGCAATTTTTTATATTTAGATTTGCATTTTTTTTCTATTTTTACTGCTAGCTAGAATTGTAAATAGATTTCAGATTGTTGCTACCCAATAGAACAAAATTCTTACCTGTTCCTGTAGTGGATTGCTCACAGGAGTGCCTTAGATTCTGCATGAATTGTGATCCTCCAAGAATATAAAAATATAAATCTCTTTCAGTCTCTTTCAGCAAGTGCCCCTTCAAAGAGTATAGTTTCCTGTTTTTTTTTTTTTTTTTAAAGTCTTTTTTTCATGGCTTCAGTTTCTGATAACAACATGCCTCTCCACCCAAATCTCCAAAGGCAGTTTCAGCACATCTGTAAGATTAAACAAAAAAATGTCAACTAGCATCTGTTCCTGTATGCATTCACAAATACAGGAATAATCAAGAGTGAGCTGCACTGCAAAGATCAAGCCTTTTTGTGCTCAGAGAAACTATGCTTGTGTGTGTTGCCAAGACTGTTGAACACACATTTCCAGTATTGTCATAAGAGACTCAACGATTTCTTAAGTCATTATTTTTGCATGGTGACTGAAAAAAATCAAGTAGACATTTCCAGATGAGCTTCCTTGCAATTCTTACTCAAATTGAAGTCATTCCCTGAAGAAACACTTTCCAACCCTTCTGCCATTTGGCAGTATGCTAAACAGCATTAATAGGGATTAAGACTGTCAAATCACTAGGCCCACATAACTTGAAGACAGAGGTTCAAATAGTGCTAAAGACCCGACCTACTCATATGTACATATCTATATCTAACCCATATCTATATAAATTCTGTGTAAATAGCAGAAATGCCAGAAGATTGCAACAACACTCACGTCACAAAAGAGCAACAGGACGGTTCTATAGGCGCTACAGTGAAATCTATCCCAGACAGCACAATGAAAAACTTATGTGGGATTCATCGAATAAACAATTGTAGTTAAAATGTAGTTAATCTCAATAATTTTTTTTTTCTGTCAAAGAAAATCAAGTCTCTAAAGAAAAAGGAACTTACGTAAATAAAAGAAGCTTTCTGAATATAACATACTTAAAATGTGACTATGGCTGATAATATCCCAACTGAAACTTTTGCCTATTTAATTGTTACCAGCTAACATAAAGAGATTAGAAATGAATTGTTAATAAGAATAATTGAAGTGGGATATTTCAAATGGGATTTATCAGATGTCAGATGTCTAGGCTAGAATACATTTTTTCACGGTTAAGGAAAAACTATAAAATTAAAAATAGTGGGAATTCAGTCTCAAATTGGAAAATTTTAATTTTGAATGAAAAATACAATCTGCAAACTAGTTTGCAAAATGTTTTATTGTTAAATTTGATTTAGACAAGATTAGAAAAAATCAGTTACCTTCAAGAAGAAAAAAAATGACTTCTTCAAACTCACATAATTCCAGTGTGCCAGGTTGGGACCAGGTAAATTGAAATTAAATAAGACATACACTTCTAAAAGATCAAATGCTTAATCACCAGGGCAACTAGTGAAATGCAAAAAATTTTTAAACCAAAAATAACTTATATTTTATATAAACACAAATTACTAGACTCAGCAGAGAAGTGTGTTTAATATTAATTACCTACGATTTAGAATAACCAGGATAATGATTCTCTTTGGCTTCAGAATACATAACTAGGGATCTATTTTCTGTTGCTATTCAGACATATCTATTTTTATGTTATCTTAGTGAAAAAGGTAGTAACTTATGCAGATCCTACTCAGCCTTGTATCCTTTTCCCTTGTCCTGATAATTAGGTTCTTCGTATGAAAGGTTTCTTTTTATTTATTTTTGAAATAGGAAAGTAGATATGTCTCGTTTTGTAGACTTAGGTTCAAACAGTACATAAGAAAGGACCATTTAATGAAATGAGTTTCATTCACTGACAAGAGGACCTAAATAACAGTCATTCTCCTATTCAAAGAATCAGAATATTTATAATGTTTTCTAATTCTAGTCCAAAATTGCTTCTGATTATATTACAGATTATTTGTGAATACCTTTCTTTTCTTACAGAAAAGTGCAAAACCTCTAGGAAAAAAAAAAAAAAAAAAAAAAGGAACAGCTGCTCTTTAGTTTCAGGGGAAAAAGACATAAATCAAGCTACTACAAAGTGTATTTTACCCTTAGATTCTCTGATCTTTTATGATCAATTACTGTTTACTCCTATGATGTGGAACACTTATTGTATCTTTTCTGCTCATAGAAATTGCAAGCTAGTGTCGGGAAAATTGAGAAGAGTGGGAGAATATATACAACCCTAGTTTGACTTTTCTTGTAGAGATCTGCATTTTGACAGTTTGGTGTCCATAATAATAATTATGTTGGTGCAAAGAAAGCCAGGATCAAAGCCCTTGAAGAGCTTATGCATGTAACTACTGCAAAATCATTACAATCCTTTGTAAAAATATTTCCTCAAAGTTCACCAAGTTATATTTATGTATCAGAATTTCTTCTAACGCTCTTTCCTTCCAGCTTTTCAATACCATTTTTAATACATAAGTTATATGAGTCCAATTTATATCCTCTATTAGTATTATATGCACATATATATTTCAATCAGCATACTTTGCTGAATATCTAAACATCAAATTGTCAGATTGCTCCAGGTGTCCCTGCGTGTGCATGGGGGTTGGACTAAATGATCTCTAGAGGTCCCTTCCAACCCTAACCATTCTGTGATGTTGTGATGAAAAGGACAACATGCAGCGTGATCTAAAAGACAAGTCAAGTCAGCATCATGAAGCATGCTAGATTCATTTAATCCACACCCAGTATAGATGATGCAAGAATCACCACTGGACCTGCGGCAGCTCCTGGTGCAAGTCTTTCATTTACTAAAAGGATTTTTTTTTTCATTAAGGATAGGTTCTAATAACAGGAAAAAGAAAGGAGTCTGACTAGGGGTTCCTTGGAGAGGAAGTCATTGCTTTTCACAGCATGTGGTGTTCGCAGACCGGACTGGGACTGAAAAGTACCCACATCACCACTTTTCAGAATAAAATTAAAATAAAATAAAATAAAATAAAATAAAATAAAATAAAATAAAATAAAATAAAATAAAATAAAATAAAATAAAATAAAAAAATATTTGTTGTTGCAACCCAGTTAAATCTATGTGAGCGACAAATACAATATGTTCTCTTTTACAGTCACTTCCCAGCCCCATCAATGACACATAGACAGAATGGCAGGATTCTTCTCAGAAAGGGAATAAGATCTCATGTTTTATCAATGCTCACATACAGTACACATTTTAAATATCCTGGTATGAGTCAGTGGTTAGTGAACACCTTGGAAAATGCAAGACCATGATTTATCAGTGTCTGTACAGTAAGGCTAATTCCTGTCAAACCAGTACTTTCACCTCTTCATTTTTACTTGTGGAAAATAAGTTTGTATGCCTAAGGAAGAAAAGAAAGCATGCTACCTGAGCCAGTCTTCCACTACTGACCATGGAGCCCTAGGATTGTCTCACTTGTCTCACTAACTTATGTTATGTAATCTATCATCCACTGGGAATGAAGTGTACAGAGCACCAATGGACAAACAACTGTGCAGACTGAGTATTACATCCAGAAACAAGTATAGGATTAATTTTGATCAGATGTCAACATTCAGGTAGGATGAACACAATCTATATAAACCACTCTTGTGCAAAGCCTTTCTTTCCCTCGCTAGGAAGAAGTGCAGCTGGTTTTCTCTTACTAATATATAATTTCTGTTCTTGGCAGTTTGTGATGGATTGCAATGTCCTTTTCTGCAGATATGCACTGACGAGCTGTCAATAACATTCTTCATTTTTTTTAAAAAGAGTTATTTAAAAATACTTCCTTGTATTAGCCTTGCCTTTTGAGCCTGAAGCAGCTGATAAATTCATCTCCGTATATTTTCTTTCAAGGACTCCTGTTATATCTTCTGTACGAGATGAGAACTGATTGATTACATGGGAAGCTTTGCATTGACAGTGACTGGAAGTGAAGTCCTCACTGTGACCAGAAAAAAAAAGCAACAGTGACATTCTGTAAGTAAAGAAAAATTAATAAAATAGGAGAGTGTCATTAAACTGAAATTTGTGGTAAATATCTGCTGAAAACTAAATTAATTTAAGCAATCTCATGTTCAGCCTCTGAGTTCGGGCTGAAAACATAAACATAACTTGCAATTGTTAAAGAATTCTGAAAATTTCATGAACAACATGATGTTAAATAACGCAAAACCAGTTCAAGAGTATGAGTTATATAATCGACTCATAGGTAATTTTCAACTGACATACCCACCAAAGTGAACATATTCAGGAAAACTTTCCAGTTACATCACCTTTACTGCCCCACCACCATGGTCATCATGAATGACTTGTGCAGTTTTACTCTGAACAATTCAGATTAAAAATAACTGCTGTAGCTTAAAGAGATAGATTCAAAACAAAGCCTAAAAAGCTCAAATTCAAGACATATATGCAGAGCATGCTAGCTTACAAGCCTGATGGTTAGTGAATTTGTCTGGAAGAGGAATGGTTTCTATATGACATAAAAATACAGAAACATGATTATAGAACATATTCTTGAAAAGGAAAAATATATTTGAATGTAAAAGTTTTATTTTGCAGCACTAAAATTTGTGTCTGTAATTTTTACTCTTAAAAGTATGCACTTTGGATGGTGTGTGTGTTCAGAAACAAAAGATGATATAATGATGGAGAGGATACAACGAGAATACAAAGGAACAGCCCAGGCAATTGTGGATTTAGGTGCAGATCTTCCCTTACATTACTTTAGGATAAGAATAAGCATTAGTTTTAGGGTTTACCGCTTATGTATTAGCTATCTTTAGAGATTAAATCAGGTGTCTCAAGAAAAGAAGCTATAAACCTTATCAGCTTTATTGAAAGTCACTGTTTGTACATCTGTAGTTTTAATAGATTACATTTTCTGTGGATCAGGCAGATCATAGAAAATCTACTCCTTCCTAGTTTACACCAATTCCATGCTGAGCAGTCAGTGTAATTTTTCACTACAAGCAGGTGTGATTCAATAGCAGAAAAGAAAGTGAAAATAGAAGGAAGGGGGGAAAAAAGACATCTGTTACTTCTCCGATGTAAAATTTATCACTGTTTTGTTTTTTCACTCAGCTTTGGAGATGGGCAAGCATGCTGGCTGGCCACCTGCCTCAGTGCAGAAGACTTTATGAACTTGGATGATTTGCCATTTTTGCTGTGTTTATAGAAAAACCAAAGTTCTAGTCCTACTTCTACTAAAATCAATGTAAAAATGTGTTTAGTGTGCAAATTGCAAGACTTCAGCAAAAAAGCACAGAAATGATGAGCATCTTCAAGGAGTATTGCAATATATTTGCTGAAAAAACTTCAATTGCAGCTCTGGAACTTCAGCTTTCATTTAAAGGGATGTCTAGTCTGGAACTCAAAATAATGAGGCCAGGTCTCATGTATCGTGTATTAATTGCATGTATTTTGTCCAGATTAAGAAACATAATCTTAAAGACTAGAAACAAAGTTCATTCAACAAAGTTTCTAGCCTGTCATCAAGCTGAGATGTGTACTCTGAGGTAATGACCTCCATCTATAAACATGTAGCATCATTCCTCTACTCCTATGGGAAGTTAAAAAAGTTTGTTAATGAAAGACTGTGCAGGATTTTGAAAATGTAAATATATTATTAAGTGCTTAGTGCTTCAGTTGATTAAAATAGTTATGGTCTACTTGTCAACTGAAATCTAGTTCCCATTCTTCATAATTGATCAATTATGCATCAATACAAAAACGATGCAATAAACATGCAGGAAAACATGAACCAGATGTAGTGTGTTAACTCATTAAGATAACTCATTTTTCTTCTTTGGTCAAACTAACGTAACTTCTGAGCAGTCATTTGGGCACACAAATTGGGGCTGAAAATGAAACGTCTGAAAACCTTGTTCCCTTAAGAATTTTGCAATAGCTGAAAAAATGAGATTTCTGCCTAACCTGCGGGCAATGATCCCTAATGTAACAGTGATATGTGAAAGTCCTCTTCGTAAGTCTAATCTTTGGCACCAAGGCACCTTTGAAAAATTCCTTATCTAATTGCTTTTATGGTGCTCAATTGCCTTTATAAATCTTCCCCCCAGGCTTTTATCACAAGTAAAAATCCACCAGGTGGTGGGCATGTAATTGTTACTGTTGCCTAGCCTTAATTGTAAGAATTGTTCTTAAATGTCTTTAAAAGAAGAAAAGAATTGTCTTACCTAGGTATTCTATGAAAGGTAGATATATATGCTCATTTCTGTCAACTGACTCTTCCTGTTTGCTCACAGTCACATACTTCAGATGCTGCCACTGGGCTTGATTAAGATGAATTTGAATCTTCAGGTCCTCAGATCTTATTTAATATATAAATAAAAAGAATAGATTTACTTAAGATTCATTTTATGGCTTTGGTAGAGTTACTAATAGATTACAATGAGGAGAAGAATCACTTCACTGTTTAATATTTTAAAGTTTTAATAGCATTACTACATGCAAAGAAGTATGAAATAGAAACTAATGTGAAATAAAAGGAATTGATTTATGCAGTTAATAGAACTAAATGGGTAACCAGTTGAAGAAATATATTAATATTACATTGCTGAATCAATAAATGAAGGTGAAAGATAAATGCCACATTACTATTGAGTGAGAACATGATTCAAGAATTCACTTTTCTTAATAAATTCCCTTAGTACTGAAAAATTTGTGTACAAACTTGTATTAATCAATTATCACAAAGGAAATGCTGTGACTGAACATCTACCATAAAGTGATTAAAAAAAATAAAGAATAGAAAATCATCAGTGGTAAGAATACATGCTCTTCTCTGCATAACCTTTGTAAAGTCAGTTCAGCAATTCAAGGTAGATCCTGAGTATATTAAAGTATTTCTAAATGGTATTGACTAATACCAGGTCACTATTTGTATCTACTCCCCACCTCTATCCTGAACAACATAAGCTCTCATATAAGCTCTCATCTGGGCTACTATCATGCCCAGATGCCCATTGTCCAGAATGTCATGTGGCTGAAGGAGCCCATTCTCCTTAGCTCTTCTAATAAGGCTTTATATGAACTGTCATCGTGTGTGCATGCAAAGCTTGTTCAGACTCATTTATGCATCTGAACTGGCTTATTTTTACAATGTCATAAGTTGGGAATATATGTTCCACACCTGCATGATAAGCATCAGATGAACGTTCCCAGCATCAAGGAATTCCTGCTCACCATGAATATCTTAAAATTACTGCTCCACCATGACTTCAAATGCACCCTACTTCAAATCCAGATAGTGCAGTGATATTTCACGCTCTCCTTTTCTCAGAATTAACTTCTCTTGCTTAAGAGCCTAAATTCACAAAATACAAATAGTATCCCGTATGGTAAACACCTGCACTAAAAGCGAAGACTCTGCGATCTTAGATATCGATCTTAGAAACCTTTATTTATGTACTTACCATACTACTTACGGGTAGCTTTACACTGACTTTTGGTCTTTGCAAAATGCCAAGCAAAGTACAGAAGAGATTATGCTGCATTTCATGAACTGTGAGAATAATACGCTACTACAGAGTTGGATTGCACCTTGCTTACCTGACGAGAGTCAGATGCCACTCATGAAATCATTAATAAATAAGGTCAGGTACGGCAATAGTGAAACCATATTCGATAATGAGTCCCACCAGGATATCACAGGCAGTATCAAAGTTAATTCATGCTCTGTACAGACAGTCACATAACACTTACTCACAGTAGGTCAGCCCTTACAGTCGGCTTAACCAGAGACATACAACAAAAATGTATGGAATATTTAAACATCACTAAATTCCTGTTTGGGTGCTTCTTCGGAATACAAGGGGCTTCAGACTGGTTCTGCTTGATTTACTCTGTAAAGAAAGTAAAGCCACTCAGCATCTGGATGAGAATGATACATAGCATATTTAATGTCCTTAACGACCTTTTTTTTCCCAACATGTTTAGTAAATTGTAACAGGCTTCCCTGCATATTCCTGGGCTACAACCTATAGGTCAAGTCACCTATAATTTCAAATTTGAGGGGATGTCAGGAAACCTGTCAGTATTCCAGACTTCTGCTGGACTCAGAAACTGTTAAAACATCCTAGTGGTGCGGCAAGAGCTTCCTTATCTTTACCTTCACAAGTGATCAAGTTGTTGTACCAAAAAAGGGCATAAATTATGGGATCTTAATTTTCCAGGCATAAATGTTAATATAAACTGACTAATCACAACTCACATGGCATTATAGTTATGGTAGAGCCCATTCAGTGGAAACCAAAGCAGTTTTGTTCCCAGTAATTCAGCAATTAAATATTAGGTACTTAATTGCCATAGTAAATATGACATGGCTTTACAGAGTTAACAGGTGCTGACCTCATCATCTCAAAATTGTGGATTTCACTTGTTTTTTAATACTGAGGGCTTGATAACATACTGCCATTCAGTTTTTGGTACTTAAAAATACCTGTTTCTCCCCATTCTGTCTCCCCTCCTCCCGCCCCCCTTCTTTTTTTGCTGTGTCTGCTTGTGCACTGCAGTAATGACACATTTAATTTACAGATAATGGTAGTGGAAATCACATATAACAACGTTGAAAATTGAATACTATGTAAGTAATCTCTTTTACAATCACACTGGAATTTTGGCTGGTTCTCCTGAGTAAAGACTAACCCTTTCATCCAGCGAGTAATGCCATTAGCTGCATATACAGCTAGCAACAAACATTAACTTTAAAATTGCCTAAAAGTGAATAATTACTACATACAAACCAGTGTCAGTGGCTAGATAGATCTGAAATAACCGTAAGTGCTCAATTTGAAGAAGAACCTGAATTAAATACTATATTGTCATAAATAGTAGCTCTTAAATAGCCATTTATCTTGGCCAATTAAATGATTCATTAGGGATTTGGGAAGCAATGATGAATGAAATATTCATAGGTGGATACAGCAGAAACTTCATATGTTAAATTATGCAGTCCAGTAGATTTGGGCTTACACATTTACCTACATTTTCTGCAATACTTCCACCAAAAATGCCTCATACTTCAATGCCATGCAACAATGAGGTCTCTACCATATTAATGCAGATTGCATTAAAAAGTGAATAAAGACATTTTCAAGCATGTGAGATTTAATTTAAATCAAGAGCCTTTTGCCAGGCTGTCTCAGCAGTTACACCAGTGGTTTGGTTTATCCATTAGTAATGAAAGGGCACAGGGTACGAATACTTTACACAAGCAGCAGAAAAATAATTACTAGATATAACTGCTTCTGTAGTTCGCATGGGAGTGTGCTACTGCTCAGGGGCATGCAGTGCAGCCCAATTGAAAATTCAACAGCAAAAAGGGCTTTTTAAAGGGTAGTAGTCATGCTGACTAACATTAGACAACTCAGGAGACTAGTCTTGAGTCTTTGACAGTTGTGGGAGGTCAGCAAAGGGATACTGTAAGCTCTCCGAATCCCTCCCAGAAGAAATCTCTCTTTCCGAGGGAGCTTAGGAAGAGTAGCTCCCTACCTGAAGTGCCAAAAGATAGGCAGTCTGAATCCCCCCTGTATCTCATTACATAGTCTGGCTCTCTATTCTCTTCCTCACTCTCCAAAGCAACTCCTTTCCATCCTAACACACATTCAGTTTTCATTTGCAGGCCTATATCCACGAGGAAATGAAGTAGCATAGCCTATTAAGCTATACAAGGCAAACTTTTGCAATGTAGTCAGATTATTTTTTTCCAAGTAGTTCTCTGCTTTCGTTAGTTCCCCTTTCCATAGTGCAATCCTACAGAAGCGCCCCTGGGTGAAGACAGGTCTCACTTCAGTAAGTTAGGCTTATCAACAGGAGTAGTGGGAGATGAAAAACAGCCTGCATTAACCTTGCAAAGTGATCGAATCAGATAATTCTAAGTCAATTTGCCTCTGTAAGACCTTATGAAAACTGCAGTAGTGGTGAGCTGTAATCATGCAGACATGAGCCAAATTTTCTTTCCTTCTACTGCCTGCCATAGAAGTAATAGGTGCTGAATAAGAAAGAAACTGGAAGTTTGCTTCAGTCGTGCAGGCTGTGGACAGCTCATTAGGAAGACTACAGGATAATGCTCACATGTGGTCTAATAAATGCTCAGAAAGAACAGATCCCTGCCACATTTTTGAGCTACAAAGTTGCTGTACTAATAATTCTTCTAAAGAAATGATTCAAGTAATACATCTGCTAGCTTTCCCTAGGAATCTTTAATGTAGAAAGCATGAATTTAAAATCAAAGATTGAAAGGGAGGGCCCCTTCTTCATCTTCCGGAGCATTAGAACTTAAGTTGAAGAGAAACTATTGGCAGGTACTTGTGTACAGCAGTGAAGAAAATAAAACAAGACCCTTTCGCATCACGATTTGCTCTCCCTTTTGTATCACGATCTGTTCTCCCATCCTACTCACCCGCCCGGCTCCGCCTGGGCCGGTGGCGCGAGAGTCTCCTCGACAAGGCGGGGCCGAGCCGGAGGGGCGGTTGCGGCGCCACCCCGGCCGCTC
>NW_010579155.1:118209-137301 GCF_000705375.1 Tinamus guttatus | reverse complement strand
GTCGGTGGGGCAGCCATTTTAGTGGCGGTTAACCTTAAATAACGGTGTTGGGTTTTACCCCGCCGAGGTCCGTGAATCTGATGCGCTGTAATCACCCTTTCGTTTTGCTTTTGGCAAAGGGTGAAAGTACCAGGAAAGAGGAAAAAACAAATCTCCTGGTGTTCCGCATCAGAAAGGACAATATTGTACATTTGTTTTCAAATGTGTTGGTACACAGGATCTGTGCTAGGATAAAGCACCCTGTTTGAAGAGTTTCTGGAAGGAAAGTGCTTTGGAAAGCTTTCATGACATCACAGACTGCTGTGCTGCAGAAAAGCACACCCTGTCTATAGGGAATCCTCCAGCTTTCCTTGTCAAGCACTGCTGGACACTTCTATAATCATGTTAAAGTTTATAGCGAGCACTTCAAAAGAGATTAGAATTATATTTCATTCTGTTGTGTTTGACTCCATTCGATTAAATTATTTAATATCTTTATAACTAATAAACATCTCTTAATGACCCCAGAATTCGCCTCTGGCTTTCTTTGCTGCATTTGTGGATCTTACATAAATAACCAGTGAGTCTCTTTTTTTGTTGCGCTGAGTAGGGCGTGAGAAAACAGAAGCAGAACTACAACAAAGTATTTATGAAAGAGATACATTACATAAACAAAAGTATAGAAAATACTGACACATAGCCAGTAATGGGAAAAATTTCTGAGGTTTTAAGGTGGTATTTTCAGCTCAAACTGAAATAGCGCTCTTACAAATGATCGCATTTTGGGTTTTGTTTGTTTGTGTTTGTTTGTTTTCTTTGACAAACCTTAAAACCTCCAGTAAGTAAAGACTATAGCCTAAAAAGGTAGGTAATTTCCAAAGTGTCTCAAATAACTACCACCCAGTATATAAATTATTTTTCCTTTCTCTATTTAGAATTGCTAGATGAAACATCAGATGCCATTGCTAGATGAAACATTGCAAATTCTGCCGATCTCCAGTGAGGACCTGACTCTAAATCTGTAGTGAGATCCTAGAAACAGATTTACAAAGCAAATATCTAAAAATATTTAATCATACTTATTTGCTGATTTGCTGATATAATACCCTCTTTTAAGACAGATTTATCTGCAAAATATAAATGCTGGAACATCACCAAAGTAATGTTAATACACATGGTCTGAAATGACTATTGTAAAGAAAATGGACTCAGTGCCTCAGTAGGATATTACCAGATATAAGATTTTAATCAGATTGAAGAAACTTTTGAAAGAAATATGCTATATATCACATGTTTTATGTTATATGTGAAATAACATTTTCCCCATCCTGTAATGTTATGCCAAGATGTAAAAAGCATCTCACAGATCTGAGAAGCAGAAGTGCAGTTTTATTAAGAGACCAAAAGGGGCAAATAAAAGAAGGGATCTGAAAGTCAGGAGACAGAGATTCCCTTAGTCCTGACACATGGGGAAGCCCAGCTGGTCCTACCTGGTCCTGGCCTTCCTGGAGATGGTTCTGCTCGTCTCTTTACCACTTCCTCTTCTTGGAGTAGTGGTTTTAGTTACTTGAAATGCAGGAAGGCAGAGAAGGGAAAAGAGAAGATACAGGATATGTGACAGGAAGGATAGATGAAGAGAAGTCTCTGAGGATGATAATGCAAGCAGAGGAGTAGTCCGTTCTATACAGCCAAATGCAATTTCCAAAGTTCTAACCTTAATACTCAGACAAATCCTCAATGGATGCCTTCTGTTTTAGGCATATATGCTATGGCATCTTCTGTCTCTTCCAAATGTATCTTTTCCTTGTATTTGCAGATTTGGCACATATTTATACTCAAGGTTTTCCAAAACTCCTAACGAGCAAGCATTTGACCAGAGCTTCAGAGTACAGATGCTACCTTTACCTGCCATCCTTCTTAATGACAGGGAACTTTCATCTCTTCAAAAACAAGATTTGTTTAAAAGAGGAAGTTTAATTAAAGGAAACACCAAGCACAAAAAACACGATCTGAATACTTGACAAGACTTGTGAAGCTCACTTCTGGCTTTAAAAAACAAAACAAAACATTTCTCTTTCTTTTCTAAAGAAAAAATCTCATTCTTCTGGGCAGACACACAGAATCATGAGATATCAGGCGCAGTTAGAGTTTTTTTTTTTTTTTTTTTCTGGGTATGTACAAAGGGACGGGAGAACAGATGCATTTTCTGAGAGATGCAGCACTCTCTAAATGAGAAGATGTTTTAATGATGCTTAATCCACAGTTTTCAAAAATAACTATTTAGCAAAAGAATAAAACTCCAAATTTTAGTTGATTAAAGCTGTGTCCATTTTTTCTAAGCAACTTTTAAAAACTCTTATTTTTATTCCTGAAAAATAAATTATTGCTACATAGTAAATTTATAGAACATTAAAAATTTGATGATATGTAAATGTACATTGAAAATGCCAGACTCTTGATAAATGTTACCAATTCTGGCTGCCAGAAAAGAGGCTTTAGGAAAGCAAAATCAGTTTAGATTAATTTTAAACAAAAATTCTAGGGAATTCTTTTTAGCAACCTTTTAAACTCCTCGTAGACTGCAAGTGAGACAATTGCTATCACCCATTAATATGAAGTCAATTTACCATTTATATTAAGTAAACTACATTTTCTAAGACAAATAAGGGAAATTAAGATGATCTGACTCCATTATATTTCACATGGAGCTGGAATTCACTGTAAATCTCAAGCTTCCCAAATCAACATTTAATTTCCTTCTATTACAATGTGTGCTGTTTAGCCTACATGCTTTCATATACAATTTATATTTCTGAAACAAAGATATTTTCTTACTTAGAATTCTAAAACAAAGATATTTTGTTCTTCTAATCATACTGAGTACAAGTGTCCCCAAAAAGTGAAACAGAACAAATGGAAATTTTACTTCAAAATATTTGTTAGGCAAAGTCTGAAAATCTCATAAATATGTAATCCATAAAAAGGTGGTAAAAATGACAAAGCGAGGACCTGAAATCATATAAATTAGAAGGTGAATTATCTCTTTTGGGAGGGGATGGCTCTTTTTAGAACATGATACAACTTTAAGTAACAGACATTCAGAAAGTCAGGGCTCTGAAAGATTTATGTGGTGAGGTACTAACATCAGAGGTACACAGATTTATTCTTAGCAAATTCAAATCACTCAGCCATCTTTTCAGATGATTTTATTCCACAGACCTACAAAAGTGACTAAAAATATTCAGGATTACAGCAGCTAAAGAATTGATGTTTTCTGTACATGTAACATTTCTAATAGGTTTACGTTCACATCAGCCTCATTTTTAAGAGTACAGATGGAGAAAGAAATCAACAAAAAATAGGATTCAACAGAACACTCTGCTTTGATAATGGAGTTCCTGACTGGGAATTACATATAACTGTTGGCAGGATGATCAGCGGTACTGTTAGCACCTTTAGTATAGATAGACTTATGCATGCAAGTTAAATTCTTCTTAGGATTTATGTCATATAACAGAAAAGCTGAACTAAATCAAGCATTTAAATCTTATTTTTGGATTTGTCTCATCACTCCATCTGGAATTGGAACATGCTGATCTTATGCTCTGATCTGCACTGACCCCCATCAGTTACTGACTTTGCAGCTCAGAGTATAGCTCTAGCTTTGCATAGTGGTACTATAACTGCGCAGATACTGTGATCTTCACTCTGCCTCCTACTATTGACAGCAAGTTGAACTAACCAGCTCCTGGGCAATTCAAAATGCTACCATTCACCCGGATCTAGTATGCAAACCTCGGGGAGGGGAAAGGGTTCCTCATTCGGTTCTCACCAAATTTGGCATCTAAAACTATGCTGGTTTTAACATATGTATTTAACAAAATAATTCACACTTCCCTTGCACAGCTTCTGGCTCACAGTTCAATACAGGAAGAATCAGTAAGTAGGATAAGATGCATAAATGTGCTCACTGTTTATAAGGAGTAGTAATTTTATCTGCTCTGATGGGGACCTTAATACTCTAGCAGATTTTAATTCCTGTGAAATGCAAGGTCTGTAAAAGTTCTATTTTTTCACTTCTGAAATGGACTTTGCAGACATAGTTTCATGACTCATTATAGGTTGTATCTTTTGGGAACTTGATTTCAAGCTGCTATGGAGACCTTATGCGAACTTGACACTGGGATTACATGACAGCAGTAGGATATGCCAATGACATTCACACAACTGGGAAATGAATTAAAGAAAACTGTAATTATGATCCATCACTCTAGCAATGTATTATTTATGATTGCTTTCTGGATAATGTTAAAAGCTGACCCAGTGCTCTCTGGGCATTCCTCTGCAAGTGTTCGTTCCTGCATGACTCTAATCCCAGATCTGGAATCCTGGCAGAATTCAGACCAGGTGTTTTGTGGTACTGTCCAAAGCCCCTTGGAAGAGCCCACCTTGGTTCTGGGAACTCTGCTGACCAGCCTTTCTTCAGATACCCCCAGAAGTCCTTTGTGCTTCTGTGTGCTTATCTAGAGGTGACATTTTTTTTTTCTCTGCATTCACTTTAAGGGAAAATAGCAAGACTTAAAATGTTTTGCAAATATTCTATGGAGCTCCTTCTTTTTGTTTATTCTCCTGCTTTTGGTGGCAGATGACTTGTCATTTCAGTCCAGGCAGAATCCTATTGCTGTCTCGTTGTGGGCCTTTCCCACATACAACCTGCTTTTTAACGGGCACTCAGATGTCTCCCGTCCTTACCTTCCCTAGGCTATTCTGTGGAAAGGTTGTTGCTTCATAGGAATTTTAAAGTACTTGACAGTTACAGTTAATGGTCCTGCTTTTATCTTGGAAAGAACTTAAATACCAGTATCCAATGATTACAGAAAATTAGCCTCAAGAGATGCACATGAACGGCAGCACCAGGGCCAAGGCATTATTTCCAAAATAACTGCTTTTTTCTAGAGGTTTCCAACATTCTTAAGCAGTCAATTCCAGTGCTTCTCTGTCCTTCCTGTTGGAAAACTTTTCCTAACACTCAGCCTTCAATCTTATGAATTGCTGTTTAAACCCATTATTTCATGTCTTATCTGTCATGCCTGGGAGAACAGATTGCTCCCTTCCTCTTTTCTATAGCTTCTTAGAGAAAAAAAAAGAGAAGTGTTAGCACATTCTCCCCTTGGTCTTGATGTGCTTATGCTAAACAGTCCCTGCTCACTCAATCTTTGTTGATAGCTCATTCTTTCTAGAGTGCCTATTTTCATCAGTGCTGACCCCTGGGCAGACATAATGGCAGTCACAACACATAGGATGTGGCATTTCTTGAGCCACCCATCCACGTTTCTGCAAGAATTGTAGCATATTTCCCATATATCTTAGATATATATTTTAATATTGTTTGAATCAATCTGGCATTGACTTGTATATAGCTAGTTAACTGAAAAGATTATTCTCTCTTTACTCTCTGAGGTCTCCTCTTTCTTATTCACAAATGAAAATATTAAGTTTATAAAATAAATTCTCATTATTTCCTTTTCCTTTGTACTTTAAAACTGAATCTTATTTCTATTACTGAAATCTGCAAGGTCATTTTTTTAATGAAATTTATTTTTTTTCTATTTTAAAGAGAATTCTCCTAAATCTATGATAATCTCAGTAAGTTTCATTTGCAATTTGCTACTTTTCAGGCAGTTTACAAGTTGAAACATTGGACAAGCTCATTCCCAGTTGCCATTCTCACCTCTACTAGTAACTCCCTTTCACTTTCCACACAATCAATTGCTTTCTCTGTTTTAACCCATCCTTTATCTTACTTGCAATTCATCCCTATCTTCTCCTTTTTAAATGATTGACACATCAAATGCTTTATTGAAATCCAGATAGATTACATCTACTTCATTTCCCTTGTCTAACATGGTTCTTATTTTATCAAAGAAAGTTATCAGATGTGTCCGGTATTATCTGTCTTTGATAAGTACAACATGGAGTTCACAGGCTGATCCAGACATGTTGTGCTCTGCTGTATGCATTATCAGTTTACATCTCTTTTCCAACTGGACACCACTACTATAAGATCATTTCATCCCTACAAATTTACATATTGTAGCTAACCACATCCTTGGGACTGCCTTCAGAGAGGCAGAATTCCATATCAATTATAATTTGGTCCTGCTTTCATCAGGATCCTTTGGCTCCTCTGATCCAAATTACTTTGAAGACCCCATGTAAAGCCAATGATGGGTCTAATCACAGCAATAAAAAATGCCAGTGGCATATTCCTCAGGGAAACTGTACTAAAATGAGATGTATTTATGATCATGATTCTAGATATGTTTTACTCATAATAGATATTTTGGTAAAGGTTTCTTTCTGTTAAATATCTTTTGCCTTCTGTACAAATATTAGCTTTACTGCTCCTTCAGGGAAAACTGACAAATAATTATGCCAGTGATGTCTCCTTTAGTCTCAATCTTATACAACTCACTCAGCAAAAGAAGTCAGTGTAGTAGCAGAAGAGAAATCCTCCAAGAAAAAGATAAATGAAATGTCACCTCTGAAGAGATACAGGCTTTATCATATCAGATCAGTATATTCATCTTCTGCAGTAAATGTAGGTAACAGAGTATTCCTGATTCTTTAGTCTGGTGACAAAAATCAAAATAATAAAACCGATAATAATCCTGACTGCCCGGGAAAATGATTTCCTGGCATTCACAGTTTACATTGTGATGAACCCATGAAATGTGCTTGCATCAAGTTCAACAGAACTGGTACCTAAGTGCATGCAGGTCACACTACAGAGCTAAGAACATTGCATTTGGGAACCAACACATTCATGCTGGAGAAAGTAAAATCAGACAATTTCAAGGCCAGATATAAGAGAAAAGTATTACTACTACTTTTCATTTCTTTATCAGTGCATATGCCCAAGATCGAAGACTTGGTCATTACCCCATAGGTCTCCACTGTGAAAAATTGCAAAGATATCAAAAAGCTGCAGCTTCATTAACTCTCTATACTCTTTTAGGTATCCTCTCTCTGTTCTCATTCTCTTTGTGCTTTTCTTCTCGTCTATGTTGCACCTGCTTCAGTAACCGTGAAAAGCTTTTTTCACACTTTTCTGTCGCAGTAGTTCATTTGAGCCTGCATGGTGCCTTTCCTTTTCCTTTCACATTACCAGATTGGGAAAGATGTTTGGATCTAAAAATAGAGATGAGAAACAAAAGAAGACAAGGAAAAAACAAAACAAAACAAACAAAAAAAACCCATGATATGTAGTTCAGTCATCATGCGTATTACATCATTTAAGCAAACCATATGACGATGATGATGATACACTAAGTTTCTATATTGTGTTAAGAAGTTTCTTTTTACTTTTATCTGGCTTTTTGTCACACTTGATCGATCAAGACAAACATGAAGTGAGGGAAGCAGAGCATTATTATCAAGGAACAAGTGGGTAACTGGGGTGCAGAAAATGTGGAAACTTGAAGTGCCTTCTTGAAATTTACACAGAAAGTGTCAGAAGTAGATCAAGAAGCTTGAGTCTTGTCACGCATAAGTTTCTTAATGATATGAACTTATCAGAAGTTGTGACCGTCTATGCACAAAGGGTAGAATTTGTTCAATTATGCTGTCTTGAGAAACGTATGAAACCCTGCAATGTGGTTTAATTTATTCTCCTGTGAGCAAACTCACTCTGTATGCAGAAACATACACTGTGGTGATTAGATTTAATAGGATTAGGACTCCCTGACGGCTTGCTTGTACAATCATTGTTCAAGTTCTTATAGCAGGAGTGTTTTAATTTGATTTCATTGTATAACTCAAACTTCATTACCTCTTCAACTCATTTAAAATTTAATTCATTGCATGCTATTTATTTTCTCTTCTAATACTTACACCTCTACTTCACCTTCCTAACAATTTCTTTTTTTTTGTACAGTATTATCTGTAACAGCCTTTGTAGTATTTGTGGATTGCTGATTTTGTGGTCCCAATTCTCTTTTTTCAGTCACCCCGAGATATACTCCTTGATATAGAAATGCATATGTGGATGCGGTCAGTTGCTTTTCCTAATCTGTTCCCCACAGTTCAAAATTCAGACTCTCCCTTTTGTGGGTGTAAGGCCTCCACACCATTTCTTCAAGCGTAGCTTTGCTAGAAAAAATAAACAAACTAAGAGGAACAACTGTCAGATAGGAAAACCCCATTTTCCCCCATGTTTCCTAGCTTCAATCGCATCTGCTCAATTTTTGGTCAGAAAAATAAACCAAAATGGTAAAAATTCACATTTTTATTCTGTCCATATGAGGTGATAAATTAACTGCTACAATGACCAAATAGAAGTTCCTTAGTCAATTTTCAGTGTCAACCTCATGAACAGCAGTAGACACTGGCCATTGAAGGAGTAGAGAAATCACCACTGTGAAATGTTGCAGTTTGAAAGCCGTAGTGGTGGCGGGGCAGGGGAAGGAGATATCAAATCAGTATCTGATTCACGAACAGTCCGTGGGCCATAGGTCCGATCGCCTTCCTAGGAGCAAATCGAGTTCTCAAATTGTGTAATCAGCTATAAGCTCGACTCTGGCAGTATCGGATTCACGAACAGTCTGTCAACTGTAGGTCCGATCGCTTCCCCCCAAACAAGTAGTCGAGTTCACAAACACTATGATTTATTCAAATGCAACATTTACAAGACAGGTTTCAGGTGTCAGTACAGGAAATTCTCTACCAGAGTGTGGGGTTTTTCGCTAGCTCTGATGTACAAATGTGCAATCATCACTCACCCCAGAGAATGGAAGAGGGCTGTCAGTCTCGAGTCTCCTCAGGCAGCGTCCCAGCACGTGGGGAGGAAAGGGGGATCAGCCCGTTGACTGACCTGGGAGTTACGATGGATGCTTCCCTTCTCCTTTTCATTCTTAGTTCACCTTTTATACTTTTCTTTACATTGAGGTGGAGCTTGAGTGACTAGAGTCATACCCCCATGCCCCAGCCACTGTGCGGCTTGTCAGCAGCCCAGCACAGGGAGTGCAACAGAGTTTGGCCGCGGTGCCTTCTCCCCGCTCCATCCTCCATCACTCCCCTTTGCAGCTGCGACGAGGGCAGATTGTGGTGCCCAGGGAACCGTGGAGGAGCAGAGTCCCTGCGCACCAGCCATCCTGGAAGTGGCAACTGTGGATCACCCCAAGCAGGCCTCTGTAATGCCAGAACTTCGCTGAGGCCCTAGTTTTCCTCTCAGTTCCTGCTTTCAAACAATTCTTCCAAAACCACATAGTAACTGAAGTCACTTTGTGGAATTTCTATTCATACTGTAAAGCTTGTTACACTACTTTACAAAGCATCTCAGTCTTAATTTTTCACATACTTGAGACTATCTCTCATCATTTTAGTCACAGTTTTCTAAGGGATGAGAATCATATGAAACAGGCTTATCACCTTTTTAATATCTCAGATCAGGCAGTGCTACTGCATTTCCTCCTCAAAATTATGTAAATTAAAAATCTTTTAAAACTGTTATAAGAATTATATAGGCTTAATTTTTATAGACTGTACCTTAGCTCTTTGAAGATTACTACTCCAGTAAAGATAAGTGTTCTGGGCATACATTATAATGTTGGAATGATAAGTAGATACCAGTTATTTGTGATTTCCTATAGCTGAATATTCTGATTGTAACTTTGAATGACTAGCTGTTTATGGCACTAGATGCCCTTGATATCTGTTCCTTCAAACTCCTTTATCCAAGTCAAAATGCTCTTTAGTTTAAGTTTGAGAAATGATCCTCTCTTCAGGTTTTTTGTCTGACTACAAAGGTTACAAGTAAAGAGTACTCTGAAAGAGGCTGACAACACTCCTGCTACCTACAGAAGTACGCCTACAATTTCTAACTTTGGAGGGAAACAGGTTTGGGAATGACCAAATTTGTGTTTTGTTCCTGGTCCTTCAGACAGGGACAGGCTGGGTACCCTTTTGGCAAGTCACTCTTTCAAGGATTAGGTTTTTGTACAACACATGGATTAAGGATACCTATTTCTCCAACACGCTTTTTGGTAAATGCAAATGAATCATTTCAGTTAGTAGAACACTTAACTGAAAACAGAAGAGACTAAGTCTCTTCATATAGTTGTCCTTCTCCATAGAAGGGCATTGTACGTTAATCTTTGCAAAATCTGTAACTTCTGAGTGAGTAATTGCATACTTAAAGGAAAAATTATCCAATCTTGATTTAAAGACCTGAAATGACTCAAAATCCACTGTTCCTAAAGAAGTTATATTAATTATTCATTATCCTCTTTGTTAAAAAAGGCACCTTATTTCTATTCATCTAGCTTCATATTCCATTAAGTCTTTTCTTCTGTTAAAAGAGAGATCTATCTACTACCAGGAAGGTCTTTTACCTGCAGGATTGGTAAAATCACCTGTTTAGTTTCTTTTGGATGACTGGACTGAATTTCTTTAGTGTCTTACTGAAAAGCAAGTTTCAACATCTTATACCATATATGTGTTGCTGCATGCTTTCTTCCCCAAATTCTTGTTCAGGGCATATGCAGAAAGGAATCTTGGTCTAAAAGTCATTTTAGCTTTATAACTGTTCAGCAGTTGGGATCTAGCTCACCTCTGGTCTGCACAGGAATACCTATATTAGATATATTCAATCATATATCACATAAGTTCACCTTATGTACCATGATAAAGACTCCTTCCTATTTCCACATTCTCTATTTCTGTAGCACTGTAACACAGGAGTCTGGGAACTTCCATTCTTGTATATATTATAGATTTCAGCTGGACAAGTGCCTCATCTAATCTCAGAGTTGGATCTGTCTTCAAAATTGGCCCTACTTGGAAGAGAAAGATGGACAAAATGAACTCCAGAGGTCCCTTCCAACCTGAATAATCCTATGATTCTATGATTGCCCTCACTTATGCAAAGTATGTGTAAAACTGGGAAATGTGTCCTTAAGGGTCCTCATAATTTCACATTGGTTAGGGAATCTATAAGTATATTCAGATTTTAGCATTAGTCTGAAATTCTTCCTGTACATTGTCCCTAAATGCCTAGGGAATTTAGGAATCTAATTCAGGCCATGAGATAATTCCATTAAGCTGCTGGGGAGAGTCTAAGAGCTAGGAGCTAAAACACTGACACAGATTTTCTGTTTATTCACGGGAATTGGAAAGGCTTTTACAGCTGTAAAGATTTTGGAATAAGCCCCAATCCTATAAATGCAGTTATTTTTCCTGGCCTAAAGGTATGACTTTTTTTAATTGCTATAAAAATATATTTTTTCTACTATGGTCATATTCTCCCTAGTTGTTTCTCTTTCTACTTGGCATCCTTTCATAATCAAAGATTATTATTCTTCTACCTTGGTATTGGACAATATTGAAATATGACACCCACCAAAATTTGGATAAAATGAAAACAACTTCTTTTTATGCAAAGTCATAATATTGCAGATATCATGATTTTGCAGCAGCATGACCATATTGCAGCATGTGATTGTTTTACTTGAAATAATGCAATCACTTTATCATTTGCCAATTGAACAACGTCATTAAAATTGGCAATGATCCCTCATTCTCCCAGAAAATATAGCATATTTGTGAAAAGTGATTATCTCAGATGGCCCTGTCATTTCATACCCTTGAGATCAACATAATTGTTGCCTAATACGTGTTTCTGTTTCAGTCTGCATTACCCCTTTTTTTTAAAAAAAAAAGGAAACAAGTGTTAAAGCCTACTATTATTTACTCATTTCACCATTGATTTTATCCTTTTTTTAAAAAAAAACTGGTTAGGTTTCAAAGACTTATGCAGAAAAGTACCAAATTCAAAAGAGTCCTTTCCCCCTTCTGTGAACACACTGCTGTTTAAAACTGACTTTTTATATGTATTTTGAAGAGATGGAGAATCAATACTGTAGCACTACTACATACTGACAAGCATCCTTACGACATTCTTTCTGGCACCTACTGTTAAGTTCTGCAGCAAACTGAAGTCCAATTTGGAATTCTCCAGAATGTCAAATCCCTGCTATATATGAGCCACTACCTGGGCGCCACCAGATCAATACTGGTTTATGCCAGTGGATGATCACATCCATCAAACAGAAGAAATTGAGGAAAACCCATTTTGGGAGGACAATTTATCTAAGCAACCTAACTCTTCACTCCTTTTCGTCAAATGTTTTATTTGCTGCTATGAAAAAATATTTTTAAACTCTTCTGTGACAGTTTGCAGAGATTACATATAAATTCTGGTAGTGAGCTGGGCTCAACTGAGGAGGACATATATATGATAGATTGCATATTCCAAAAATGGACTTTTATTTTCTGTATAAACAGTTGGTGAGGCTTTGCACTCCTTTCTCTCTCTTCAGATTTTTTCTTTTTTAATATTTTGTATTCTGCAACTAGAATAAATATCTATAATCCAACTAAATAAAAAAAAATCCTTATTACTAGGTTTTGGTTTCATTTTGAAGAAGGCAGCATGAAAATTCAAAACATACAGAATGACAATATCAAAGAAATCTGCCCAAACAGGTGACTGCTTAGAAAATACTTTTGTTTAGCCCAGTTTCTTTTATTGTGATTAAAAAAAAATCCAAAATGTATGTTTCCAGGGAGCTTTAGCGAGAACCTTTCAGAAATGAACTGTTGCTGATTAAACAATAAGACAGATTTATAGAAGCTGCTCCTGTAGAAATTCCTGCTCAGCCTCTTATATTAATACACCTATCTAATCTACTTCAAAGTTACCTGTCTTCTCCACTTTCTCTTTCTTTCTTTGTCCTTCAACTTAAAGTCACTCACTACCTAGAAAAATGAAATAATGTACATACAGCTTGTGGTGGAAAACTATAATTTCTGCAGCCTTTTAGAATTTTATCGCTACTTCTAGTTGTTAAGAACTGAAATCCTAAGGAGAAAACAATTGTTTACTTCTAATGGAATTAATTTTGTAGATTTCTTTTTAATAATTTCAGTCATAAAAATGTTACTTCCAATTAAACTTTGTGAGTACATGAAGTAGAATAGATGACATAAAAAGACAATAAGTAGTAAGTAGATAATAGTGAATAATTCGCATTTCACAAATATCCCTCTTTCTGATGGATGGTCTCTTCTTATCAGATCTGTATTTGCTTCTAAGCCTGGCACTATTTGACTTTTCTTATTTCAAATTATTGTCAGGAATATTGAATTGCTGAACTAAGATTCTAGACAAATGATTTAGACGGAGAGAATTGTTCTCACTTCCATTAAAGTTGCTGGCACAGTCTCTTTGTCCTTGTTTTGCCTCAGTATTCTGTTTGTCACATATATGAACATTTGCCATGCTGTAGTTGCTTTGTGCTGTGAAGGCTGCACAGGAGTCATGGTCTGAGGCTTCAGGCAACTTATGTGTAACACGTTCAAGCTTTCAGAGAGATTAGACCAAGCATGGGAGTGGAGAAACACCATCAGCAACAGGGCAGTTCTGCCTAACACCTTACAGCAACGTGCCTATTCAGACTTGAGCCTCCGATGTTTGCAAGTAATTAACTTTATACAGCTAATATGGGTGAGCACTCATGGTATTTTGGCATGCTTAAGTCCTGGCTAAATCAAAGAAAAGCACAGCAACAGAGAGAGAAAAGTAACATTTATATCTGTCATCCTCTGCATCATCAGCTTGCTGCACTTCCTATGGCAATAGTGTTGTTCCGGTGTTAATGGAGTTAAGAGAACCACCCAAAACCATAGAAAAGAGAAATATGGCTCACATTGCTCAGATATGTCTTTTGGACCACTGACATCCATTGCTGATAAATGCATATAATATGTGGAATACTCTGGGATAGATAAGATGAATCAAAATGTAGAAATTATCACAAATGCAGGAGGGATAAAAAGTACTTCAAAGTATTAAAGATGTTTATTTTTGTTATTTATGTCAAATAAAAATGCATTACAAACTTTAAATTTAAAGCACCCTTTAAAAAACAGGTCCTTGAGTCTGATCTTATCATACTCTCTGCTGTCAAGTTGTTTGAATTTGTCCCTAAATGGCAGAAACACAAAAAGATGGGCTTTTTCAAATCAATGCACTTTTTTATCTCTCCTGTTATTTTCTTAAGATAACTTTAATATGCACATGCACACACAAAATCTGAGATGTTTTTGTTTGGACTCCTGCTGTCCAGAGCTTAAAAGGAGCTGGTGGTAGAACTAATGGAGAAAATGTCGGGCAGGCTGGATTTCATTTAGTGAAAATGAAGAAACAACAAAATTGCTTTAGTGAATCTCACATGAAATCACATGAAAGATCACCACCCAACCATAGAGATCAAGATCTGCATAAAAGTATTGGCATCCTTTAGATTTCATACAAGTTTCATGAACAAATGAAAGGACAGAAGATAGTGTGATAGGTGAATTTTTAAGTGTGTGCTGTTGGGAAGCTGCAAAAAGAGAGAAATAGGAAGGCAACATACAGATATCAATGCTATTCTAGCATAATCCTAAGAAGATTCAAGAAAGAGAGAAAGAGATAATGTTCTTGACGGTATGGATTTGAAGGATAAACTGGTGTTTAGAAAAAAAAATAAAAGACCTTGTATTCTGCTCAAGCGCTTTGTCCTGCAGAGTGATATCTACTGTGCTTAGAGAAATAGGAAGGTATACAATTCCTTATTTTATCATTAACTCATCTTCCTAAAGACACAATCTGAAATAGTGTGGCTTAGCTCATTATTCATGCCCCCCAAATGTGTAACTAAAACTTGATGGATCTTTGTGTTCCTTGGGAATAACGCATGACCAATGCTCATGCGCTCACCTTCTACCGAACTGCGAAATTCTGTGGCAAGGTTGTAGAATTCAAAAGTTGAATCTCACTTGTCAAAGCTTATTTACAATCATGTTAGTTTCCAAGAAAAAAAATCACTTATCCTCCCTACAGCTTTAAAAGAGCAAAATTTGGTAAAATATGTGCTAAGATAAAATTGCAGACTTGCGTTTTCAAGTAAAAATCAAACTGAGCCTGGAAAACAACTTTTTCCCAAGATTTTAACCTGTACAGATAACTTCACATATTATTGCCTGTCCATTGCCTAAATGCTGTGAAAAAGAGGTATTTTCCATATTCTGTGAGAAGCTGAATAGGTTTCCTAAAAGAAATTGTTTCCAGAAGAGTTCTGTCTTAATCAGATTAAACTCTGAATCTCACCTCTCTCATATTCCCATTTCACTATAATACTGGATAAGTACAATATAAATCTTTCAAATATGCCTCCTGAATTTGTTAGAAGGTGTTTCAGGATCCATGGAAATGTGTAAGAGGCATCAAAGCCAGTAAGTGCAATAAACCTTTTGAAGTCAGCAGACCTGCTTCTACTGCTGTATCTTGCAGAACTCAGTGTGCAATTCCTGATTAGTTACAGGGTACTGTCACACAATTAGTTCCAGAAGTATTCACCAAATGTGTGGCTCCAAATTGTATTTTTGTGAGATATGAGATATTGAAAATTACAGACAGAACTGTCATTAGCCCAGCTTAACTAGCCAAGCTGGAACAGTGGTGGCCCCGTGATTGATACCATCTGCATGCCCTGCGAACATGCCCCAAGATACTTATTTTGCGTAAAAGTTACATCAGGACACCATTTCATTTTACCTATAAACACCTGTAACCCAAATACCCCTCTACCTTATGCCAGAGTTTTGTCTTACTTTCCCTAATGTTGCACAACTCAGTAAATCATTATGAATTCTGTTTTTTTTGTTGTTTTGTTTTGTTTTGTTTTTCCTCCCTCTTGTTGCCTCCCGCATTTGTCTGTAAGTGAGCTTGACCAGTTCCGTGATTGTCATCTTCTGAGTTAGTCATCTGAAAGGTGCTGTGAGCACTAGTTCAAGTAACCTTTTCATTTCAGTGTAATCAAAATTAGAAAAAAAAAAAAAAAGAAAAAAAGAGTTCCTGAGTTTTATACTATGGGTGCTAACAAATAGCACTTTTGTTCTTCTTCATAATATAGATTCCAACAATATGTAAGTTCCAGCTCAATACAGGTTCCAAAACTGCATGTGACATCTACTAAGAAGGATGTATTATACTGATCTTTATCAATTTTGCAATATGAATTTTATAAGCATATGTACATAGAAAAATTTCAGAACGAAAAAAAAAAACAGTATATAATTGGTGTTCTGTACAGGAGTGCACTTAATCCTAGGCAGTTTCTCGTAAGATTATTTGCTAATCTGATAAGGTCATTTAAGAGCATTACCAACTGCCAAAGGTCTGATACTAGTACAGTAAATCAGGTTACACTTCACAAGATCATTAAAACTTAATCAGTACAGTGGGAACAAGATCCATTTTAGTAAATCCAAATATTTAATATTCAAATATAAATACCATTCAGGATAAAATACCAGGTGAAATAACTCACCATGGCCGAATTCCATCCCCAGTGGGCTCCCCTAGGAACATTCCCTGTAGCCTGTTACTGTACATCCAGAACAGGGACCTGAGAGAATCCATAGAGAAAGCTCCTTTGTAATTAATTGGAATAGATTCAACAACAACAACAACAAAAGTGTCGTTATTCCAGAATGTAACATTTTGGGACTTAAAAATTAATAGTTTTAGGAGAACTTTAGTATTTTTATTTCTCACTCCGAAGTATAATGAAATAAATGTCCCAGTAATAACACATCAATTCTCGATAAATGCATTTTAGAAAGGGTTCAAAAATGGCAACTCCTTCAAAGAATCTTAATAACCAACTTAAGCATACTGCTGGTTATTGAAAATTTCTGACCATGCTGGACGCTATAAGGAGTCATTGTAAAGAACATAAAGACATCAAAGATAATCTTATTAAATTGTATCATAAACGTATCAAAATTTTAATTTGTGGTTAGATACTGACATCTTTGTCTATACAGACTGAGCACTACATACAACATCACATCGGTTTAGCCAACTTTAAGTCAGTGCAAAAAAAAAATTGACATGCATGTTAGCTCTGCTCTTACAGTATCGATTAACATTTTGCTTGCCTTTTGATAACTCAAAATTTTTGTAAGATAATATGAAAAATGAAATAGGTCTTTGATACATCTTTCTCATGTGGAAAAAAAATAAAGATATGCCTCCAGAAATGCTATTATTGCATTTATTCAAATTTATTTGAATTATATTGCTTTCTAAAAGCCCTGATTAAATCAGTGTTTTTATCAGGCATGGTTTTATAAGACACTTTTAAAAATACAGTGTGATATTGCTGTCATATTAAGCCAGCCATAACTGGGCCATTTATATTTTGAGAGAAAAACTAAATAGGACCATAAAAACTGGATGGAGACCTGGAAGGAGCAGCATTTAAAAGCACTGCTATTTAACTGCCTCAATATTCCTAGAGTCAGATTCAGGTCGCAACCTTGCAAAAAAATGCTATGTTTGGTTCTATTAAAAAGCAAATCAGCTCAGAGCAAAATAAAAATCAATCTATTTACCAAAGGAATTGTGCTACAGGCAAAACATAATAATTTCAAAAATCCCAGACTGTATGTGTTATGATTTTGAGCATGTATTGGAATTTTTCCTTAACTGTGGAAACCTTCCAAGTCAAACGTATTTTGAAGAAGTTCAATAGTCTAGCAATTCTTTAGCTTATTGATACCATTTATGTTCCACATTATATGACGGAACATTATTTGACTTAACCACATGTCCAAATACATAGAGACTGATTTCAGAAGAATTAGCTGCTCCAGGGCTTGTGCAAGTTCCCAAGCTATTGAGGAGGTATTTCAACGTTATAATTGAATAGATAGATACAATCTCTTCCAGTCACAAAATCCATAGCTTACTTCCCGCAAAGGAATTATTCATGTGAGTGTCAGGATACATTTTAGAAAAAGCTGCAATTACTATTCTCATATCAGAAAGAAAAGGCATTTGAACAAACCGTCCTACCACTGGGGTCCAGAAGTTTTCAAAATTCCCAGTGAGTGTAAAATTCCAAAATAATGCTGTATATTTTCCTTTTACAGCAAATGAATAAGTGTGGCTAATTCATCTTTATATGTAAATATGTGTTAAATTGATAATTAAATGATATATTTTCATTATTTTTTCATGATTATTATCATAAAATATCATAATTACCCAGAAAATATTCTAATGAAGAAATGTATGCCTTAAAGGCATGTGTTAAATTTGATTCTGAGATCATAAAACCTTTGCCTGATATCACAGAACCACGAATTGTTCCTTTACCCTTTTCAGGATCCTTTTACAAAGTCAGTGCTATAGTGCACAGTTTCCTATATTTGCACTGCTGTTTGTGCTTCCCCAGGCCAGCACTTTTGTCCACGTGAAAAGCTATTTTACCTCTGTCAACCCATTTCTCCAATTTGTCTGTATCACATTCAAAAACCTTTCAGCCAATCCACTGGCAGGCCCTTGCTGGCTCTCAGTACTCTCTGCTAGCATCTGGTCATTAACAAAACATCGGATACTAGCAGGATCAGATTACAGAATCATGGAATGGTTGAGGTTGGAAGGGACCTCCAGAGATCATCTAGTCCAACCCCCCTGCTCCAGCATGGACACCTAGAGCACGTGGCACAGGGTGGCATCCGGGTAGGTTTGGAAGATCTCCAGAGAAGGAGACTCCACAACCTCTCTGGGCAGATAAACCCTTACAGCATCCGTCTTGATGCACGTTCCATTTTCATAGTGGAATACAGTTATTCATAATAGCTTTCTGAGGAGACTAAAAGCCATGGTATCATATTCCTTCTAGACCGTGCTGCCCTCTGTGTTCTGGCTATTCTACAGTTTGTTGGACTGTGCTTATAGAAGTTGTGCCACAAACCAGTTCTCTCTTGCTGTATATCTTTGACCCCATTGAAGCTCTTGACCCTGTGCAGTGAATAAATAACATGCAAAAATATTATGGGCAAATTAAAAAGGAGGCAGATGGTATGCTTTATTTTCCCTTGTGCTTGTTTACCACCCACCAGGGCAATGCTTTTGGGGTCATAATAGTCTGTGGCAAACAGGAAAAAAGAGGCCAGATGTTCATTACATATTGTTGTTGCATTAAGTTAATCTGAGTC
>NW_010579155.1:107817-118142 GCF_000705375.1 Tinamus guttatus | reverse complement strand
AAAAAAGAGATTAGAACAGATGTTTTCAGTTTTTCAAAAGCATTATTTTTATCTTACGCTAATCTAAAGCTTCAGTGACATAAGTTTCTGTTACTGTCCTCAAGACAGACAAAGGCTGAACAGATGCTGCTCATATTTTTTCAGCTTCTGACCTGAGCACAGGTCAGAATCACAATGGCTCAATCTCCACAGCATAAGGACTCTACAGCCTAAGTCCCAGGTGACTGGATGCACCATTCCTATGGGGCTACTTTTCCATTCAGAGAAGGCTGTTGCCAGCGTCCAAGAAACCTTGCCTAGAGCTAGGTCAAGTATCTGAACATGGCACTGCATTGCATTTTGTATACATACTGAAAGAAAGTCAAACCTTAAATATTTGTCCATAAACTAACAAGTGATTAGAGAGGAGAATAAAAATATACAAACAGAAAGGCAATCTTCTATGTATCCTAGTCACTTTACATATATTGTTTACCTGGTCCTGAGACAGCTATAGATATTGATAAATAATCTGCTTAAAAGGAAAACACCATCCATGTCTCACTCTTAAACAAATTTTGAACAGTGTAAACTAATATAACTGCCTTACAGCCAAGGATGATATAGCTGAATAAAACAGCTTCAGATGTAGCCCAATAAGGCCTCTTCCGTATGGCCTGCAGCCACACCATTTGGTGCGTTTTCTTGTACATCTGCACTACTTTCCCTGAAGTGACAGAACAAGACCTTTCATAGGGACATTCAGTGGTTATTTGACATAAGGTGAACCATGCCCATTGCCAGAAGATGTCCATAGGATGGGAGCAACTTCTAAAACATATGTAAGCTTTGAAAGGGAAGCAAAGGAAAATTTTGCAGAAGAAAAGCATGTTGCTAAATAAAGTGATTATTTGAAAAGCCTGAGGTCAACTATTTTAAAGTGAATGTTAACAGAATGACTGTTAAGAGAACAGTAAGGAACTGTAAGCATCCTGTAAGAATCAAAAGGAAAAAAAAAAGAAAAAAGAAAAAAGCTGAGTCAAAGGAGCAATTGACATAATTTCAGTTATTCCTTGAACGTTGTTGTTACAGCATATGGGAAAAAAAAAGATTCTACAGGCCACTGGGTGCTCACAAGTTTATTTTGTGTGCAATGCCAATAGAGGTATGTTCCTAGTATTCATGTTTGCAAGTGTTATGGACTTTCGCACTTTTACACACTTAAATTCTTTAATTAGGCTATCATTGCTAGGGTATATCTGTAAAAGCAAAAATGTCACTAACACAATTTTTTATAGGTATATTCATTAACATTATGCACATGTAGGTTTTTCTTAAGACCTTGCAATGTCAAAACTTATTGCCTTTCCAGCTGTTATTTTACAGTAAAACAAAACAAAGAAAATGTCTCAAAATCCTTTCATGTCTTCATTTTTAAAAATCAGTAAGGGTAGCTATATTTCTTTTTATATTATAAAAAGGTGAAAGATGCATGTTTAGTCTTCCCGACCATTAAGAGTTTCAGAAACATCAGAAAGCTCTTGGGCCTCACATATTCCAGCACCATTACTGAACATGGCAGGAAGGCAGAAACAAAACAGGCCCCGTGTTATCTCCACTCTGGAGACTGGAAGGGAGGACAGGTTATGTGTCTGCTTGCAATCCTTCCCTACAGTAGCTTTCCTTCTGCAAAAGGGAGAGGAGGTAATTGTGCTGATGGAAAGCATTTATTATGCACAGGTGAGAGACAATGTCTCTTGAAATATTTATGAATCTTGCTTTGGTGATGTGTAGTGTGAATGAAAAGTAGAGGTAAAAAATAACACACTACAGGTGACTGTAGTTTATGTTTCACTTTGCTATAATACAGAAAAGATATTTTTAACATTTGATGATCACTTTTATTCTACACGCATTTTTATTACTCTTTTAGCACTGAGTTTTTTAAATTTTGGTAGCATTTAAAAATTTTCTAGCTTGTATTATATATGCTGCTTATTATGGATGCTTAGTGAAAAATGCAAAATCTTAACGGTATTGGACAATTCTTCCCAAGAAGGCAATTTACATTTAATGTGCCCAAGAGTCATTAGCAGGCCAAATCTCAGCTCTTGAATGGCCACGGAAATAGAAGGAAATGGTAGAAAAGAGTTAAATGCATAAAAATCAAAGGCCCTACAGAAGACACCAGACTAGTTAAAATTGGTGTTAGTTCCCTAATTCATATAGTGTTAACTCCTAGATCTCATTTGCTATGAATAAAGAATATAATAAAATATTTGTTGTCATAATTTGCAACAAAATTGTGTGTCTGAACTTATGCAATAGGCAAATCAGCCTCTCTCGTGAATCAAAGGAACAAAAGACAGACCAAGAGATTTCTTTGCTATCAACAAAATTAAATAAAATAATTTGTTTGCATTGACTGAAGTTTCCATAATCTCAAACTTATACACGTGAGATTTGTGCTGCACCTTCTGATTTAGTGCTGAAGTCCTTCCAGAAATACAGAACCAGTCTGAGACTGTTTGGCATTAAGATGACTAATACCTTCCCGAGACTTCATGAGCATCTATTTGGCAGTAGCTGAACTTCATAATGTAATTTCAGGTTCAGGTCTTGTAGCTGGTGACTTCATAGGATCCTTTAATCATTACAAGAAGCAACAAACAAAAGTATAGGGAAGGTTAAATAAATGGAAGGCGCAGATTTACTACGATAACAGCTGTATCTAGGATACTAGGCTGTATCGTACAGGCGTGAGTTGTTCTTTAGGTCTTCCCTCTGTGTCATTTCTAAGCATTTTAGGATAACTACTGGGCTAAGTGTTCAGATATTCTATGTGCTTATGACTTGAGAAAGCCCCAGTAAGTCTCACCTCCTGCTCCTTGCAGGTAATCTCACAACAGGTACCCAAATAGTGCTAGCAAGAGGATTGAGAAAGTGGAGATGGGATTTACTGAGTTGAGGGTATAAATTTCCTTATGACTGGGTTACTGGGTAAACAGGACAGCAACTGCTTCATGAGAAAGAGGAGACAAAAAGCTCCTAAATCACGAGGAAACAGAAAGGAGTGAACTCAAGCTGGGGACAGGCATTTCCTTGCAGCCTAGGCTGTGATGCCTAAGCCAAAATGGAGGAAAAAAAAAATCTCCCCCCCACAAAAAATATCCCAGCTTGACTTTCCAGCTTTGAGGGTGAGTCCAGTTTGAGATTTTATATTCAGACCTCAGGCCCTGAAACCAAGGTGGTGAGATTGTTTTTCTTTATGGAACTCAGTAATCACGGTGATGATAACCAAATAAATGTTTGAGTGGATTTTGTTATAATACTGAGCAAAACAACTGCCTGAAGAGGCTCATACCCAGTCTATCTAGTCAGTGAAAATACCACATAGTTGTAACATGAGCAGACGTGGTAACTCTAACACTACAGATCTCTTATTTAATGAAGATGGATGCTACTGGCTTTTTTTCTTTCATTCAACTAATACCATCCATTAGTCATCTGAATCTTATCATAGCTTGGATTTTCATTTATACAAATTTTGTAAATTTATCAATATTTGTAATTTACCTACACATAATAATTCTGAGCTAGTGTTAGAATAGTTTCCATGGAGTGGATGGTACCATGGTACTATGTATCACGTTTAGTCAAGATGTAGGTAATGCTAGACTAAATATTCATCAACTAATATGTAGCTAGTCTGTTCACCTATAATACCATGTTAAATTTATGTAATCTCTCTTAAAGAGCCCCAGGTACAAATGTTTTGTAAATTTGTTATAAAGCAGAATCTCAAAGGTTTATAAAGAAAGATTATATTCTTTATAAAATAACACAAGATGTGTAAATGTTGGCACATAAATTAATTAGAAAGGAAAAGCCCATAGATATATGTTCAATGGCTATGGAGTGAAAGGTAAATTAGAGGACAATGTACACTTCAATCTCATTTGAGAATTGATAATAACTGAACCAGCTAAATGCTCATCTAAGCAGTTCTGAAAATCAGAAGCCTAAGTGTTAAAGTATCTCTAGTGAATCAGTATTAAAAATGACAGGATATTGGCAAGAATGTGCTAATGGAGCAAAAAGTCAGCCTACAGGGCAACTCCTGTCACCTTTTCTAAATATTAGCTATTGTTTATGAGCAGTCAGTGCTTCTGGATGATCTGAAGTCTTGGACTATCCCTTTGGGATTATTTTAATGTTTGATGGATATGGCAAAATAGTGTCTGGCCTCTTGTTTCTTTAAAGAATCACAAATTTCTTCTTTCTTTCTTCTGTTTGCTATCCCAAATCCATAAATGCATGCACCAGGTAAGTTATTACAATATTAAACAGCCTTCTGATTCTAAGGTCCGTATTCTATATTTCACTTATGTACATACTATTTTTTATATCATATTTCTCCCCATATTTAACAGATTTCACCTTTTGATTTTGCCAGGCTCTTTTTGTCTGCTTTGTAAAACATGATATGCAGATTTCACAATTGCATATGATATTCTCCAGCACATTTATAACTAGATATGGTTACCTTCCTAGAGCCAAATCTATTTCAACAGTGTACCAAAACACCAATTCAAATTCAATAGCAATAACCTTTATTGACATAAAAGGTTGCACGAACTAATTGCTCTTTTTGCTGTTTTTATTCAAACAACATTCTGGAACATAATTTTAGCCAGTTTAAATTACAGCGGTTGTAAATAAGTAGAAGCTATTATGTACTAAATTATACTAGAAATGTACTTGCTACATATTTTGCTTTAGAGTTTTGTTAGGCAGTGTTAATTAAATATACAAAAAAAAGGATAAATATTAACTATTATTTATTATATTATTTATTAAAGATAAATATTAACTATATTATTTCTGTTGAACAGAAATCATAATTTTTGCAGTTTTGTCTGTTTTGCTCAGACAGCACAATACGCTTCACTTTCTGATTCAGTATTTGGGAGTACAAAGAATATATTCTAGCAAATATGTAGGCAAGGTCTGCTTTCATGACTGTATTCAAAGATGTTGTATTTTTGCTATTTAATATTATTTTGATGCTACAGGAAAAAAAAATCATACCATCTCATGTATTTATGAGATAGGAACAGAAATTAGTGATACATAATGGCAAGAAACAATGAATGCTTTAGCAAAAGGGACTGTTTAAAATGGTTTTGAAAATGAGTATATTTAAAAAGAAAATCTAGGAGTGATCTCATTTCTCAAATTATTTCCACTCAGTTTCTCAAATTATTTCTACATAGTTAAAATGATGCATTTTTAATAATCTCTTTACTTCTAATCCCTGCTGGATTTTCCAATCTAAATATTTTGCCACTAAAAGATGAGTAACTAACTAAAGTACAGTCTCAGTGTAACTGATCAAGAAAATTGCTATTAATAGCTTCTTCAGCCAAACCTTATATTTCTATGACATGCATATCATATACAAGGCTTTTCTACAGAGCGTGAATTGGGATTTTGAACATTATCTCATTTAGAATTGGGGAAGTATTAAAATTTCAATATTAATAGTATGCACGTTAATCAGTTTGGGCTGTCACAAAGTTCTGATCTAATTCTCACATTTTATTTGTTATTTACTATGAGTATTTTATATTATGAAATAACTGTTTTAAGCTACTTTCTGTCTTCAGAATATCAAACAGGAAATGTAAACAATTTCGAAACTTTTTGCCAATACATTTTGGAAAGAAAAAAAGTCAAGTGAAATCAGCCTTTTCTCACAAATCATTTGGATTTTGAAGAACTTGTACTTTCCAATTACAAAAAGATGTTAAAATACTCTTAGCCACTACCTTGATAGTCCCTTAGCCTCCTTTAACTTTAGTTAAACCTTCAACAACCTTCTTTACTTCCTGTCCTAATAGCTCTTTTAACATTTAAAATCAAATTGAAATGTTCTGTAAATGCTCATTAGCTAGTTTAAAATACAGTTCCTTTGACTTCATATTAAAACAGGTAATCCTTTATGTTAATAATCATGGTGACTACCGCTGCAGTTCAGTTCCCTGCATTTTTTATATTTGTTTCTCCTTAACTAGAATTGAAGGTTTTGTTCATTGTTGCCAGTCTTTAGTGCTTAGGTAAGGCCTAGAATTTGTACTGAATTGAAAAGATTCAGCATAACCAGAATGGTTAACCTCAATGATTAAATTCTAAATAAATTGGTTAGAAGTCCAAAAATAACTGTTTGTTTATTAGAAAGCTAATCCATAAGACCTAACATTATTAGACTTTCACAGTTTTCATTCAAACATTATAAACTCAGTAGCAAGTGCTGCATTCAGTAATGATATAACAGTAGAGATTTCCACATCAAAGGGTCTCCAGGCAAGATACTTTGTTGAAAATATATTTTATAATGAGAGATATGCAATGTCTTTCAAGTCATATGCTGCTACTCTTGCTACTAGTTAGAATTTTAGTCCAGAATATTCTTTCTGAGATCCTGAGATCAATTTAGCAACATAGATGACAGTGTGTGTTTGCATCATACCTTTATACATAGGTGGCCCCTACGTGGGCTGAATGGCACGTGCCATGACTCATTGCTTCCGTTCAGTAGCTCATACCTTTACTAATTGGCCTACAGATACTTGCTTGTAAACTAAGAAAAATTAAAATTGGAATAAAATATGTAGAGAAGAACACCTGCTCAGACAAAAAGAATGACTCAAGAGAGTTGGGTTTATACTGATCATGAGTAAGTTCAGCACGAAAAGTAGACGAAGGTAGACTCAAGAAAGTGAAGAAAACTCCTTTGAAGGCTTTTCTTTAAAAAAGATAAGACCCATTTTTTTAAAGAGATAATATGGCAGAAAAAATAGATACAAAACTCAACAGGCCCTTCCTACCCTATTATTTCACAAAAGTAACACAGAGCTCTGTAAAAAAGATTGCTACATTTAGCATTATTCTATCTCGTCTGCTATAATTTATGACCTAGCTAGACATCATGAGGCCATCATGACTCAAAGTCTAATCCTAGAGTGGGAATGAATTTGCTTACAGTGAGAGTTTTCAGGTACAATATGTTAAATTATCAAAACATTTTGAGCAATGAGTCACGGTGCCCTGAGAAGCAGCAACATCAGCAAAATCTTTGGCCACACTGCCGCTGGGAAAGATGCATTAATGACATTGATAATGTGGAGAAGCTGACATTGTAAAGATTAGTTTCTCTAGAGAAAGTAGGCCAGCTAAAGGTTGATCATATCTAGGCCATTTAGTCACCCTCATCCTTTATTTTAAAATATGTTTCCTGCCTTTGGGTAATGGATGAAAAACACACATTTTGGGTTTTAGCATTTTTGTTGACTTTTTTTCTGAACCAATAATGACTTTTGCTACAGCAAATTTACTGCAGTTGTTAAAAAAAAAAATAAGCAACTATCAATCACAGACACATATACAAAATGATTGCTAGTTCCTTTAGTGTTCTTTAGCAGTAGACTTCAAAAATAAAAACAACTATAATTGATTTTTACAGTTGCTGAGGTGTGCAGTAGAATCCTCAGGCAATCATTCCCAGGATGTGCAAGACTCAGATTTGACTCTCCAGTCTGTCTAAGATGGAATAAATTCTCCTCCCCATCAGTCTGCTGGCAATAAGAGGTAGACAGCCTTTAATGGAGGGGAATTCAAACTGCTTATTATCTATCCCATTTAAATGAAGAGAAAGTAAATGTAAATTCCTTATTTAAAAGATTTTAAGGATTATATCATCATTAACTGCCCTAACTTGATGCAATTTCCTAACAGCAAGTCGGTGAAAAAATTATGTCATAGGGAACCCGTATTCTTTTCTATCTTCCTTCATGTTACAAGTGCAAGCACAAGCAGTTAAAGGAAGATAAATTTATTGTTCACTTGTCATCTGCAGTGATGACTCAGAGAAGGTGTTCTTCCTACTCTGTAGGCAAAATTGACTGAGTGAAAAAGTAGACTGTAACCCTCATGTCCTTACAAGTGAGATGTAAACATAAAAAATGCGTTTCTGCATGTTCTGATAGGAATTTTCTGCTCTTTTCTCAATTGAAATCACTAGTTCCTCACCCACCATCTTTTTCCCTGCCATGTTTAGTCATTTTAATGTGGTGTTCCACAGGGATAGCTGTGAATATTCGAAATAAAAAGTAGCTCAAACCTCAGCAATGCAACCAAAAGTGGTGGCAGAAGAGGACATAGTATTGAATAATAAGGAAAAAATTAATGACAGTTAATTAACCCCCAACATTAAGCAATATCACCTCAGATTAGGACATTTATACGGCTATGCCTGCCTAACTCCCATCTTTATCATCAATTCCCCTGCTCAGTTGGCACCATTGCCTGAAGCATAGAAAAAGAGATAATTTGAGATTCACAGGTGGTGTGTGCAAAGGTGAAGACAGAAATAGAGTAAACCACACACTCTAACTCAGATGCTTCACTTTAGCTGGTTTAGAAAGCCTTGTTTATGTGTTGCCACCCTAGAGGAACTCTCCTCATTTCTATGGTGTTTCTGTACAGCACAGTTCCGCCATAAACACATCTCTCTACTGATCCACCACTAATTCACCTAGATACTGTTTGGGGATCCATCCTGCTACCAGGGTATCACAACAGAGGCAAACAATCTATTGATATATAAATTGCCTAGCACATGATGTCCCGGAAAGTAGGGTTATGATACCCCTAGAGTATCTGAAGGGTATACCAGAGAGAGATATACAGATAAAAAATTTTCTTTGTCTTTTTATTCTGGCATAACATTGACACACTGATTTAAATTAAGTATGTGTGTTGTGATAACTTCATTTATGCTTTTGTAATTGCAGACAGGCAACAAGCTTAAAAATCAGCTCAGTTGGTGAAGATTCACTGAGAACTGAAAGCACTTGAGAGATTTGCCTTGGGGTTTGAATGAGCAAGAGGCAATTTATTGTCTGGGACAGAAACCAGAAAAGCTTTGAAACCTAGATCCTAAAGAGAAGCTGAAGGAATCCAAACTCATAAATCACAGAAAAATGGTTTGCTCCAAGCTTAGCGAGGCAGAATGGTTATATCTGGAAAAGCTCTTGTACAGACTTAGAAACTTATAATTACTGGGGAAAAGGACATTGCAAAAGATTTAGAGGTTTCATCTGAACAAGTGCAAAAGCATTCAGTGAACTGTCTGATGGCAGGAACTGCAGGGAAGAAAGTGAAGAGTGAAAAATGACAAGTACTCCATTCATATCGTGCCTGCTTTGCGTCTTTGAATTCTGTGAACAGCTACCAACACCATCTCAAGGGAAGAGGACCCTCTCATGCCTGGGCACTGATGGTTATAATTTAATCCCTAATTTGTTCTTTCCAAAGAACTGTATAAAGACTTTTCTCATAATTATTTTTCCCTCAATTGTTGCAAATCTATTTTCTTTTTTAAAAAAGAAAAAGAAAAAAAACCACAGTATTCTACCTGAATTGTATGGGTAAATATGCGTATTGTAATAGGTATATGTCTCAAACCCTATGACTTGCTTACTGACAAATTTACATGACAATAGAGATAACAGCTGGATATTAAATAATAATCATTCAGATTTCAGGCTACTCTGACCTTTCTCTCCCTCAGCATGTTAAGATCTCTGTCTCTGGTTTAGCCCCATACCTACAAATGTATTTTAGAAGACACTCAAAAAGACTTTGAAAGAATTTGGACTACCCATATACTGTAAGCAGCAATCAGACACTAATCCAATCGAAGCACAAATCCCTGGCATATTCCATGTAGCGGAAAACATCACTGAGGGCTTATGAGAGTGAAGCAGTTCTTAATAAAAGCAACACAGCTCAGCCTTCGGCTCATATCCAGTGCAACATCTGAGGAATTTCAATTGCTGCAGTGGTGTGCTCTGCTCAGTAGGAAGTTTTTCAGCAGCACTAAAAACATAAGGCTCTCCCGTTCCTCTGCAGGGTAACAGCAGGGCATGAGAACCCCACTGCTCGGGCTGCAAAGAAAATCAGCCTACAAGGAATTATTACGCACATTTTTAAAGATGTGAGAAGTGAAAGATGCTTACACCCCATGCCTGTCTTGTCAGATGAGTGGTGACCCTGAGCCATGTGGCAGAATTAGCACATGGAGGGAAGAACTGAGGAGAAGCCACCAAGGAAACTGTGAGCCGATATGGAGATCCCCTTTTTGTGGGACATTTTCCCCAGGCAGTTGAATGCTGCCCTTGACTACGAGACAGGCTGTGGCATGCAGAACCAATGCACATGCTTAAGACTTAAGAATCATGCCCAGCCAGATCAAATCTTTCTGCCATTTCTTAGGAAGGGGG
>NW_010579155.1:69469-107781 GCF_000705375.1 Tinamus guttatus | reverse complement strand
AATGTTTTTCCAATAGTGCAATTGGATGAAAATAAGTCTGATTAGTTATTTGATGACCTAGTTTGTGCACAATATTTCTGCTTTCTAAATGTTAGAGGCCCTCAGATTGCATTATCTGAAAGTCAAACATAATTTGTGAAACTTGTAGATAGACTATCAGAAGTTTTGATTGAATTTGAATTCAACAAATTGGTTGTAAATGGTAGATAACTGTCAAAGAGCATCTCCCTATTTATATTGATTATATATACATAAACATAAATTTTTCAGGAAATGTATTCAGCCATAATAAAACTTCATAAAAAAAGAGCAGCTCACACTTTATAATTATTTTTGTTGTTTTTCCAATAATATTGTTATAAAAAAATGGGTTGCTAATACCTGGTGGTTTCATAATGAAGAAAACATATTATATTACTTGCAGATTGTATGGAGATTTACACTTAAAACGTCATGGAAACATTATAATGTGTTCTACAAACTGGTAACCCTTGCTGCCCAAGTGCAGAATGACTTTCTAGAAACCGAAGTTTAAACATAATCCTTGCACTTTTAAACATTTTAAGATAGGTTCTTTCAATGTTTGAGTAATGAAGATTTTCTACTAACACTCAGCAGAAAGAAACCATCAATTTCAGAGATACAGAGACTGAATCATACCTAAGCAAGTGCAGCAAAATGTAAAAGAACTATTTTTTTTTCCAACCTAAGTCGTTCTTTTTTTATTTATGACAATTTTCATTATAACTAACCTGTATCACAACTCAACTCTGTGCCTGTCTTGGACCAGCACAGTGAGCAGACTTTTCCTTGTAACTGCTTGAAAAGTACTAAACCTATTTCTCTTTTTCTTGACTTATTTTAAGCTTTTTTTTTTTTAAGTCATGTAATTTCCCGCTGTTACTATATTTTTTTTTCTCAGCTTCTCGTTACTCAGCTCCCATTTCACAAGCTGTCAAATAACTATGCAACAAGGAAAAAATATGAAATATGCCTGTAGAATTGTTAATTATTTATTGTTATCAGGTAGCTGAAAGTTAGCATAGCCAAGTCTATGGAGGAAAAAAGAAAGGAATTACCACTAATTAGTTGGAGAGGTTGGCAGCACTAAAGAGAGAGTTGCAAGTTATTTAGAAAACAAAATGTTATTCCAAGTACTTTTTTTTTTTTTTTCTGAATTCATAAATATCTGTTGGCTACCTGCTTTCTCTGTCCCTTGACAGCTACCCACATAATCACTTACTTTTTTATCTAGCCTGCTCTGTTAGGAAGTGTGATATTTCAGCCTCTGTGCATGACACTGTATTCAAGAGGATGGACTCTTCCCATTGTGAGAGAAGAAGAGGAAGCTGAGCATTCAGGAACTGCTTCCACATCGCTGTTTTGTAAGAGCAAAAAAGACATATCATCTAACCTACCTTCACAGTGGCAATGTTTGATCTGACAATCTTCGACCTGACAATCTTCAGGGACCTTCTTCCGGACCGACTAGTGGGTCATCCAGCAGGCCTTGGCTACCAATGCACAGTCCATCCCTCTGGCAAAGAGGCTTCTGTCCTGCCGCATTCACTCCTGAATAACTCTTCAGTATGCTTTGAAAAAGAAGAATTAAAAAAAAACTTAGAGATTGCTCTGGACTTCTAAGTAAGTGTGACAGTGCCTACCCTTTATATGATATCCTCTTTTAAGCAGTACATCAGAAAGACAAGTTCAGTACCCTCCGCAGCCAAAAAAAAATATACATCTCTTAACAGGAAATCTTAAACTATGGGCTTCAAGATTCCCATTTAGTTTGGCCCACTGAACAGCAACAAATGCAACCTTCATGGAAAGAGCACATGGCAGTACGGAGGATACAAGAGCTCAGACAGCCTGTAGCATTATGTCAAGTCATTCTGACATTTTAAAGATATAGAGATTTCCAATCAGAAAAGCCGATGGCATGGTGGGCAGGTTACTTCAGGACAAGGCAGAGGATACACTCATGAAGAAATTGAAGAGGCTTTTCGTTTCCCCCAAGGGGTCCAATAAGAGAATTGTTCTATAATGTGAAGACTGCAGCACGTACTTTTCCCAAAAGGAGAAGACTAGAGCTACAATTTGTGATGGTCCCGATCCTGTCAATGTTCCATATCCATCTTCCAACACCAGATCTGGCAGGGTGACGCAAGCGCTGCTGCCTTACAATGGGACTGCTGTGTAGAACAGTTTAGCAGCAGAAAGACAAAAGAAAAAATGATGCTTAATACCCATGGTTCACTTTTAAAAGCTGATGGCAATGACTGTCACCAATGATTGTATTCTGCAGTGTTTATAAGGCTCAATAGTACTTTGGAATTCATTTAAAGGCCATCAAAGGCTAATCATTTCCCTCCGGAGTTATCAGGCATTCCTCAAAAAGTGGAAAAGACTGATAGTTTATCTAGTCATTATTGTAAGTGTTCAACATTATAGAGCTCTTACTTGAGTTACTTCCCTAGTCACATGCTTTCTTCACTTACAAGGCACTGAAGGATTTTTAACAAATGGAGAAAATTCTTTTTAATAAAAAAAATAAAGCTCACATACACTTTTCTAAGCTTTCTTAGGATAGATGTTTAGTTTTATCCTGTTTGCCCCATTTATGACATTCAAGGGCGAAAATGGATAAAAGTGTCAAATGAATTAAGTAACGGTTTTTATCCAGCAGATATTAAGGTTATGGGAGGACACTGGAAATTACAGACCATAACCTCAACCTCTGTAGTTCAGTTTAAAAAAGTGCTGTCGGCTCTTTATTCTGATAAAATTCATCTGTGAAAGACCTAGACTGACAGCAGCAGATAAGAATTAAAATGGAACTATTTGGCAATATTTATAGAGGATTTAGAATGAACAGTACTGGATCACAAAGAAACCCCTAATTGGCTTGCTTTCTGTCTGACAAATGTTCTCACAAATGTAATCATATTAGAAAAGGTTTTCATTCATTTCTAAAGAAAACCATGTTTTATGTTGGAAATGGCATAGCTCACAGCATGAGTCCAGGATTTTGATAATACTTTCACTTGAATGAAGACAACCCATTACTGTTGTGATTTAGCAATGTCAAGATTTGACACATCCAAAGAATCAGATTAAAATTTCTCTGTAGCATTTTAGAAATGCATATATATAATCAGAAATACGCAGGAGTACTTGAAACTTAACAGTGATTTTTTTTTAATTAGCAAGGGCTTCTGTAATGTGCTGAACAGAGTGAGTCACAGCCTGACTGGTGCAGATCACAAAACTCCGAACAGGAGCAAGAAGTTCGTCAGTTTGTCATCCCTCTCCAATGCTTACCATAAATCTCGAATAACTGAAATCATTAGAATGAAATTATCTGATAATCTTCACTTCTTACTCCTGTATAGCTTTAAGCCACCATTCTCTTCCACACCAGTTTGGTTGCACAGTGCTTGAAGATCAGAGTTGCAGGTACTGTCACTGGATTAGCAGGTTTCTTTGAAACAAGGTGCAAGTACATCTACTGACAGACCTGTAGATTTCATCTGTGCAGAATAAGAATCCAGTTTCCTCTGCACATCTAATTACTTTGATATCAGAGAGGCTATCAAACTTGCCTTGCACTGAAGTGCCGCAACCATGCCTTCCTCCCAGGCCAAGCTGGGAGTCAGGTGTGAGAGTTGCTCTCCCCCTTTACCTTTTGGAACCTGGAAATGTAAGTTGAGGTTCTCCTCAGCCATAACAAAGACACTGACTGCTTGACCTAGTGTTTGCATGTTTAATAATAAAATTAAAGCTGTTTTTATGTAAATTGGCATTAAGGATCAGCCTCTGTAATTAATAATAAATAATAAAGTTTCCAGGAAACTTTATTTCCCATCACCTAGGACAACTTCCTAATTTTTTTTAGTTTATCGCACCAACTACTTGAGTTGATGAAAATTCTGCAGCACCACTCTTGGAAAATAAGAGTGTTTGTGAGAGATTTTGCAAATCACAATTTGCAAAATTGTGAGAATACAGTGAAGTGAAAGCACAAACTTCTGACTTTTGAAAGAGGGAGCTATTGGCTTATACCATGAGCAACAAAAGCTTCACAGAAATTATTTCAAATTCATTTGTTCCTTAAAATCTTGGCAAAGGTTTAAGGGAAGACCTTAATTTATAGACTTTAAAATGCACCTTTTATTCATAAATTAAATAGCACCTCTGCCAGATAAGATTATATGTTTTACATACAGATAAGTAAACTGAGCTACAAACAAACTAAGCCACATGTTTAAAAACATGCAGTTATTTATGAGCAGAACTTAGGAAAGAATTTCAAAGTCTTGTCTCATAACAACTTTCTCTGCTCCATATATCATATTTCATTTATCAGAATTGCTCAACTCACAAATTGTTAACAATAGGTTAATCAACAATTTCTTCTACTAAAATCATAAATAATCAAGGTACAGGGGAAAAGATGCTCTAACAAAAGCATTTAGAATGAGTGTGTTTAAATATACAACTTGCATGTACAGACTGTGGAGAAACAAAAAATAATCACAAAATAGAAGAGTTAGGGAACTGGTGGGAATCTCATTCCATCGACTAAATGTGAAGAAGAGATCCTGAGACCTCTGAAATATTACAAGTGAATTTATGTTAACTTCTTCAGAATTCTTCTGCAAATTCACTTTGGAAAAAGTCTTTAAGCAGTAGGTTACTTCCATTCTGAAGCGTAAGTAAACATATTGCACATGACACCTGTCTGGGTTATGAAATAACTAAAAAAACATTGGCGTTTGTCATGTCAGAAATATTCTTTCCCAGCATTTCAGCTAGGCTAACTCAATAATATAATGGACTTTCTTCATATGTAAGGCTTTGAGACTTTAAAAAGACACATTTTGAACAACTCATTTTCCATTAATAATTATCTCCTTTCTGGGTCCACTTATGATGATAATCAATGATTTTTCTGTTTGTTTTATCACATTTTGAAGACATACATTTATATTGGATTCCAGGATTTGCAAGCCCTGCCGCTGTTGCAGTCACAAAAGCAGATCAAATGTTTCATATATTCACACATGGAACAGTATCTTTTCTTAAATGGAATTGCACAGGATGTGAATGAGTGCAGAATTTGTTTTTTCATGATGTGTCCTGGTCTCAGGAAGAAAAAAAATATTTCTGTAAGCATGTATTTTCAAATTCAATTTTTCCTCATCCTTTCTCTTCCCTCCAGCTCCCATCGCCATCTGGAGAAAGGAATGGAAGCCTCTGGCAACTCCTTACTGAAAACAGAGGGTGAATAGAGGCTATGCAAGATGGGATGTTGTGCTAAATTCAACACAGGGAATCTTCTTAGGCCAAAGGGAGATCTTCCTCAAGATTGAGCAGAAGTAGAATTAAGCAAGGAACATCTTACTCGTCACCATTCTTCACTCCCAAGTGCAAGGCATATTTTTTGACCTTGCCATTTCTAGCACAAGTATGTACAGTGGCAGTATCTATGTATGAAAACTCTGAAACATAACACTCCAGTGCACACACTTCCCAACCCCAGGGAGGGAACGAGAGAACATACGCATGCCAGATGGCAGTCGCATTGCTCTGCGCGCCCCTGGAAGGCACACAGTTACTACAAACACGACATATAGCAAAGTAGGGTCTCTACAGAGTAGCCACTTTTTGGGGCTCAGTGCTTGTACACAACTTAGAGTATTTGATTTCTAGCCCATAGCAAGGCCCATACACACAATAAAAGGACAGTGACACTTCCTAGATTTTATGTGGGTTTTATGTGGTATAGAGGCTGGGAGGAGGAGGAAAACCAGAGTTCTGGTTATAGCCTTGTTTCTGTTCCTGCACAGAATATATTAGCAACACAACATTACACCAGAAATAATACTACAATTATACAAAGCACCTTTTTTAAAACTTCAAAGCACTTAACAAATATTTCCTGGTTCAAAGCTCAACACTGCCAGGCATCAGTTTACAGTATTTGTATTGAATCCTATGAATGTCCACATAATTTTCTCGGTGCAGTATAAGCATTATTTTTCCCTTTTTATTGTAAGATGATATGGTAGCATGTTTTGATTAACCAGTACTTATCACTATAAAGGATGCTGTAGGAACCTTTATGTTGAGAATCTTTACCAAAAACCAGTGCATTTGCAAGGCCTTTAAAAATCAGCAGGCAGAAATCTTCAGGTGGTGCCTTGTTTTACATAAATTCCATGAAATTTCACTCAATTTTTGCAAGAATATTAATGGTGGTGGGGGGAGATGGGACTGCATTTTCTGTTGGCTTGTGCTTCTTGGGAGATTCCCTGAAGTAATGCCATTGGGAAGAGGTATTACAAATAGCTGAGATTTTGCTCTCACAATTGCTCCAGAAACTGCTTTAGATGCTCATTTAATATAGTTCTAAGCACATGCTTGTGAACCTTCCTGGTAACTGGTATAGGACAAGTTTGTCATTTATGACTTTATCTACCAATTAATTACAAATACCGAAGATCACAGTGAGTTTAAACACTAGAAGAGCAATTGTTTGTGTAATTAGAAATAAGGTGTTTTCAAAAAAGGAGGCTCTGACTTGGACAGCACTAACTAGAGAAAGAGCTGAACAAGTTTAAAAGAGAACAGTAGAACTCATAGATTCTTATCAGGTGTTTCATTGCATCTGTGCATTTTCAGTGAAAAGGGTTAAAGTGCCCTCTAATTCAAATTCACAAAATGCTTGTTTTTCCTTTTTGTTCAGAACAGGCTCATAAAACTTCTTATTCTTGGCATAGTCTATAAAACCCAACACGTTTGTTACAATGAGGAATATAATTTGATTTGATAAATGATTTTTTCCAACACTAAACAAGCTGATGGCACTAGAAGGAAAATACCTGGGAGTTCACAGAGAGACTAAAAACAAGCACACAAGAACACATTCCTCAGCAAGGCAGTTCAACACAACTGTATATAATGAGTTCCATAATAGTTTGAAGATGAAACATGAGTTACTAAAAGAGATTGTTTTTCTGAGCACTATCATAAACAAGTATTTGATGAAAGCATAAGCTCAGGATTCAGAGATTTACTTTCTTCTTTACTAGTATGCCACAGAACCAGATCGTCTGCAAGTTTTGAAGCTTTGACAACATGTTGGCTGCTTAGCAGTCTATAGGAAAATCAGAGATACAGACTAAAGCTTATTTTTAGAATTTACAGCTAGCAATATAGAGGCATGTCTTTGAAATGAAAGTCATTTTCAGCACTCACGTTTTAGAGAACTGCTTCTATACTTATCCACCTATCCATCACAATTAACATTAAAATAAGAAGTATTTAAAAAGTCAGTATTTTTGTAGTCAGTATTTTAGTATTTTAAGTCAGTTTTTTTTCCTTAAATTTAATAAATAATCCTCACCATTTCATTTTGGGACATTTCATGCAATTAGTTTATAGGAAGAGTATTTCTTATGCTAGTGGGATATTATAGCTTGTCTGTGCTCCTATAAAATGTTTTATTTTAACATAGCATACAGAATAAAACTTCAAAAAAGAGAATAAAATGTGGAAATTACTTTTAATTCTTCTTCACTCTCCTCCTCTTGTGGGGTAAAAATTAAACACAAATGGCATGCAAATGTGGCATGCAAATAGCAAACATCATGAAAAAATATCTGCACATTCCCTGAAATCTGTTTCCCTTGCGTAAAGTTTAATTAGCTTCTTTTTATTAGTTTATTAGTCCTACTCTGGATTTTTTAGTCTTTCTCCTGTGGTTAATTTAGCACTGAAAAATTGTATGTTTGTGGCATGGGGAAAGGATATCTTATGGGAATGTGGTTGATTAGCAACAAAAATAATAAAAAGGAGGAAAGGGAAAAAAAAGCAACTCTGTATTCCTATGTGTAAGATGAGACAGATAAGATAGAGGAGTAGGTATATTGATGTCTAAGGTGATTCTGGACTGGACAACTTGCCAGCTGAGGCCTCACAAAAATGAGGTCCTGTTTATTCAGCTTGTACCTCTAAACCTCATCTGAGTTGCAGTGTCCTACTCTGATTGCAATCAAGTGCTCCTGATGGAATACTAGAAAAAATGCTGTGATGAATCCTGATCATTCAGTCCCATCTTTCTAGGCCCCTTAAAAAATAGACAGTAAAATTAGTAGCTATAATCTATGTGCAATTTTCAAAAATCCTGTTAATGGTGAAAACAATCCAAGGAGTTTATTTGGTTGTATCTGTGAAAGTTATAATTCAAAGTTTCTTTGGAAGGATGATTTTGAATGAGAACCCACTTCATAATTGGTATCTTCCATAGTGTAATATTGCTTTGGTGTATACACAGCAGTGGGCTTTTAAAAGCAAGGTCCTTCCCTCTAGCTTTAACAGAGATTTTTAAAATATCTATCTTTACATTCTGTGAAGGACTGATCACATTTTGGATGTGCTTTGAATTAAACAGACACATACTTTTTTCTTCCTTAAAAGGTAGATGAAGAATTATTGTGTCCTAGCCTCCATCCCCTACATTTTCCCCCTACCTCACGACACAGGATATTAGAGACAGACTGGAGGCATCAGATAATGTAATCAGAAGAGTAATAATCTCTCTGAAGACTCAAGAAAAAGGGGAGTTCACTAGCTAATGGACACTTCCAGAAAGGGCTCAGATGTAAAACCTTAGTAGCTGAAGTTCCTCACATCACATTAGTTTGCAAATACCAATTGGAAACATCCAGGGCTATTGAAGCATATAGAAGAATACTCTAAATGAGAGGTCAATACTCTATCCGTGGGAAAGAAACTGAAAGCAATGTTTCTCTTGACTTCCTAAGGAAGAATATGCTGGATGCAGAGATGAACTGGGTGAATTACAAAAAGAATGAAGTCACAAACTGCATGACTGTATGAAGACACAAACTTCAGAGTACAAATTATGATTTCTTTTCATATTGCAGTTTTTAACAATAGTTTAAATCTGTTTTTTAGATTTCCATATAGGTATTTCTTATGAAGACAAAGTTCATTTTCCACAGATAGTAGAAACCAAGTACTTCCTTTGGATATAAGAGAAGAATCCTCTTTTGTACTGGCTGATGCTCTGGCCTACCATTCAGAACAGACACAAGTATGTACATCAAGAAAACTAATTGAATCAACCCATGTAAAATCTATAGCCTCCTACATGGTGGAGTCTAACAAAAATGTGCAACCTACAAGAAAGCAAATGATTTATTAGATAGGCCATTTAATGTTTTTGTGAAGTAATTACTCAGATGCTTTCAAAATTATCATAATCTAATAAAATGAAAATTGGACTAGTGAATGAGAAGACCTAAATTGTGTCAATACATTTCTATTCTTTATGGTTTTCATTGTCATGCAGAATGCAGTGCAATATTTATTTAACATATAGTTTGGCATTGGTTTATTTTTGGAAACAGGAAGCTGTTTGTTGGAGGTGTATGCTAGAAATTCAATGATGAATGGCATGAACACAGTTCATGGCATATTTGTAAAGTTTTCCTCTGCCTTATGAAATAAGTTCAAAGTGAAGAGATAGAACATTTTGTTCCTTGATTCAAAAAACACATCTGCATGGCAGAAAATCTCAAAGCACAGATTAGAACAAATGTATCTGCCTGGATCTCAAGCTATATCACTTCTAATAGCAATGCCAGCTCATTTGCAACTAAGCTAGCAATCTCCATATTGCCCTCATTTTGCACTGTGGACATACCATAGAGTCATATGAAATAATATCTAAAATCTATATAATAGCACCCTTGCTGCTTGTAGTGAAGGACACTGCTCCTGGCTTTCTGTGCTCACGAAAAGTTGCCAGTGTTTAAAAGCACCCAATGCATTAAAGAAATGATTCCCTGGGTAAATGATTACATGACTTATTTGCCGTTTGGTTTGTTATTTGTGAAAAGATTGCCATTATTGTTTTCTATATTTCAGTACATAATTTTTCTTTATTTGTTCCGTTTTGCAATTTCTGATCAGCCTTGTACAAACAACTCCTCCAGAATGTCCTTGAAAGAAATGTTCTCTCCAACAGATCTGAAACAAATCTGTCCCTGATAAGCAAGAGGAGGGAAGGGGGGAAAAAAAAAAAAGTAATGAATAAATACTGTTAAATATAATGGAGGCTGTAAGATGAATTACAGCACTGAGTCATTTGGCCAAGGCTGCTTTGTCAGTCTGTTTCTTTTCAAACCACTCAGTTCACTCCAGCTGGAAGTTTTCAAATTCATCTAGATTTGGACATGCACTTTTTATTTCAAATAAACAGGGCACACAAATCACTCCAGCATCACTGAAAAATAAAGCTTGACTAAGATGAATTTTTTTTTTCTTTTTTAAAGCTTGAATTGACTTTATCTGAGGAGATGAGAGAGAGTTTTTGAGTAATTAAGGTATGAACAAGCACTAACTCCATGAGCAGCTGGTGCATAGGAGGGAAGCACAGACATAACCTTTTTCCACCCACTTCTAGCAGGACCCCATGTTTTCAAGAGAGGTGTCTCCATTCACTATCAGAGGAAGGCAAGCTAATTTTTGACAAAATTTAGCTAAAAATCACTTCTCAAGCCCATTGCAATGGACAATATTTATAGTGATTTCATGGTACAGGTGAGAGCACACAGCTTTCTTCAGAGCCAGCTTAGGTAATACAGAACATGCTTGCAGAACATCCAGTCTTTGACATTCAAACCAGTTTTGAAGTTTCCCTGCTTTCTCCCCACACTTTTTTGTTGTCCCCTCTCAGCTATGCTCTGCTATTAAAAATGAGGATTTTTTTTCTAATGACTTAATTTCACTGCTCGTTTGCCGTGCAGCCCCACAAATACTTGTAACAGCACAGCTAAGGAAAAGGCAAGCTTCAGTCCAGGGGCAAAAGAAGTAGGATGTGAAAGAGGGAGAGGAGGTGGGCAGAGAAGAGCATATTCTAAACCAGCTTCATTACTGAAACCAGAGACATGTGATTAGAAAATGATTGTCACAAAAGATGTTCAAAAACCACTGCTTCTCAACTACCTAATGAGAAGCAGACAGCTGAAAGACCTCAGCAAACAGTGTTCGGCCACAAGCGGATGGAGAGATGTGGGGAAAGGAGGGAAGAGAGAAGCCTCTAACCAGCTTTCTCTGCTTCATGATAAGTGATAACTCTCATTGCTTTCTGCATAGGTAGGGGTAATTGCCATTAATTTTCTGGGAATTTTTAACATGTAATTAAAAATTCTTTCTGGCTCTTATTTGTATGCTTTAATTGGACATTTGACACTTTGTGATGTAGCCAAAAAAGACAAAGAAAAAAAACAAAAGAAAAAACCCTCAGTGGCACTTCAAACTAAGTATTACCTGAGGATGAATGGGAAAGAGAAAGAAGGACTATACACTGATAGCAAAAAGGAAGGAAGTAGAGCAAAATAAATGCAAAGCAGGACACGTGACACAGATGCTTTGGGGCTAATATAGAAAGAGCAATGGACAAGGCTGTGCTGCCAGGCCGACACAACACTGTAACGAAGGATTTTAAACACACATGTATTACCATAAGATGTATCTCAGTTTTAAGATCTTCTCACCACAAACTGATGTAACTTATACATAAAAACTTCACCTCAAAACCTCTCTGAATAGGATAAATAAATCAGCAGCTTCTAGTGTTAAAATCCTTTATTTTCCACCAACCTTGCCTGTTACCCCTTTTCCATTCATGTTATTATCTGTACAAAATGTCTCATCTTTTACATTCACTCTCACTGCCTTTTCCACAAAGTTTGAAAAACATTTTACTTCTAAAATATTCAGAACACTGTTTTTATTCTGTCATCCTTAACATTGCTCCATATAGTAGGAAAAAAAAACATGGAAGACTTTTGATTTTTTTTTTCCAATGCAAGAGTAAAAGTTTCCCCAGAAGCCCAAATATACCTGCCTGTGTTTTGTTTGTTTGTTTGTTTGCTTTGTTTGTTTGATTAATTGTTTTTGTTTTGTTTTTTGTTTTAGATAAATGGAATTGATTCATTTTAGCACCTCACTAAACACTAGGAACCTACTAGGCAGGCAGCTGCCATTGAACCACTCACCTGTTACAGTCAGTGAATACACAGGAACTTTTAGAACTTGATTTAATCTAACCTAGACGTCTGATTTAGGATGAGATGTCTGATTTAGGATGAGATGAAGTGTATCCTATACATACTTACTTCTCCCTGTTGACTTTAAAGGAGTTCAAGATTATTCGCTCTGCTATATAAATCTCCATATGGCAAATGTGCCTACCTTGCATAAACTCATTTTATGCAAGGTAGGCACAGTGACCATGCTTCAGAAATGTCCAGTTGTTAGAAAAAAGGGCTCTTCACTAAGGAAGAGGTCTGTAAGGAGGCAGCATCTTCCAGCAGTTTCTCACCCACTGTCTCACTTCGAGCAATTTGTTTTAAAGTCATCTACCCTATAACACTTTGTCTGTTATCTGGCACTCTCTTAATATCCACGGAGAAATAAACATGTGTCCTTTTATTATCAGTCTGCTCTGAAGAATAATAGTGCTCTGCACTGTGATCTTTTGCATATGCTCCCCCCCCCTCTCTTTTTTTTTTAAAAAAATATGTTAATAATAATAATAAAACATGGGCCTTTCATCCGTTCTCCCAACAATTAATCCTGCAAACAGAAGCCAGAACCCGGAACCTGGAAGTCAAGCTCCAAGGATTTTTCCCTTGGTGTGCCCTGTGTCTCTGTACCAGATAAACTGCCACTGAAGTGGTCACTCAAGGGCAGGGGTACAGCCCCTGTTCCTGTTGTGATACAACTGACCTTAACAGAGAGAGAGCCCTGCTGATGGTGCACAGGCAGGACAGGGGCCACAGCTTTGCTCCTACAGTGGGGATTCAACAGAACTAAGAGAAGAAACCCTGAATAAAAGCAGGATTCACGTTGCTGAATCCAGATCTGGCTGAGCAAACAAAAAAGGGCTAGGTATTTTGCTATGGTCTGCCAGGCTTTTGTTTCTGAAAACAAACTGAAAGAATTGCAGTGCAGAATTGGAGAATCTGCATATACACCTCCATAGTCATTTGTGTGAGCATCTATATCACTTCATTAAATTTCTTTAAGCTATAGAAACAACCCCTGTGTAACATTGACCTAAATGCATTTTGCACCGCTCTGGGGTAGAAGAATTCACTCTTTATAGCATTGCTGGCTGCCTATTGTGTTAGAAGGCAAATTCCCAGAGTACAGATGCCTGACACAGCAGGTAGAACTGGGAGTAGTGACATTTTTATGAGGCATTGAAAATTTGCAATTTGATAGTGCCCAGGGGAACTGGCAGGCAATATCATTCACTATAAACACAACAGTTTTCAAAATTTCCTCTGCTTTTTTCCCCTTCAACCTTCTACAATTCACAGATATAAACATAATTTGCAATTACCTAATGCCATTACCTGTTTTAATCTATTCCTAGATTCCTTCATATGCTGTTGGATACTTTTTGCTGTATCTATTACAATTCTGTAGTTATTTTTCCCAGGAATCAGAATTATTTCCCTTTCGCAGCGCTTAGGGATAACACCATTTCCCCCAGCAAGCTGGGCCTTTCAAACTCCTGTCCAAAGTGCACTAGGGATTCTGTGTCATGTGTACAGCTCGGCAGGGACTAAAAAAATTTGATATGATACATTCTGCACTCTATTCCTTGTACTATTTATCTTGCAACAGACTCACTCCGGAACACACACCACATTAGGAGGGCTAAGAAATAGCCCTTTTACTCTGGAGAAAAGTACTGGATTCTAGTCAGTACTCTGCAATTTCTAAGGATGCACTAGGGTAAAAAGAATTTTTGACAGCCCTTTTGAAAGAACAGTTTTCCCCTGCCACAATAAGAGGTTCATCTCAGGTGAACACATGGGGAGTGAAGTGGGAGGCATACATTACTTGGCTTAATTCTTGATCCTATTTTGATGAATTCTCCCTCCAAGAGAGAAATTCCCAATTAGTCCTTGCATTTTCTCAAACACAACAGTGAGGTTTCTTTTATATGGGCCACATGAAGGACAGAAAATGTCCTTATCCATTTTCATCACTCCGTGTTACAGTGAAAAGGATAGTTAAGTGTAGTCCTCTAAGACAAAGTGCATTTTATGCAATACTTTTTAAAAATCATTTCCACTGTGCCACAGGCGTGTGTGTGTTTCACATGGTAGTTTGGGCTGATGCAGAAGTCACCCGGGGATAACACCTAGAACTCTGACAGAGCAATAATTTGGAACATGAAAATCACCCAAAGGTCAGTGTTGCACCTGGGAAGTTTTCTTTATGGTTAAAGGAAATGCAGATAATGAATGTGCATAAATTAATGTGCTTGATGACTATGAGCCTGCAGAGCAGGTTGACAGCCAAAACGTGATCCCTTGGGAATGGCTTTGAATGCTACTGAGTCAGAAGTTTATTAAAGGAGATCATAAAAATGACTCCATATTTTACGTAAGGAGCTATTCTGCTTAGACCTGAAAGCTTCATCATACAGCCAATATCAGAGACCTCATATTACTTTCCTACATTTAAAGTTCTACCAAACAGTGGAATAATGTCCAATGCAGTTAACATAATACTGTTATTTCCTAAACTTTTGTGCTTGTTGTCTTGTAATGATGTCCTTTTTGGTGATTTAATTTACTATTAAAAGATAGTAGGCGATAATCACATTCTCTACACAAGCCTATAATCCAGCACACATTTTTGATCCAATAATTTCAAGAAGTCAAGTGTACCAATAGAAAAGGTGTAGGTAGTAGAGGTTTTCTTTTGAAATTAAACAGGGAAGTGAAAAAACAAGTCATTTAAAATGTTATTATTTCCCAGGACCAGCACAGAAATCACGCTATGGATAGTGACATATATTGAATTTCTGCACTGATTTTTTTCTACTGGTTCAGTAGAAAAGTCTTTCTGATGGTAAGTCAAAATGAATTCACTAAGTAACATTGAAAAAAAGAAAATACTCCAAAGAATGAAAGCAGCTGAAAATTCTGACAATTCAGTACCAATTTCACAGAAAGAAAAAGTCACCAACACCATATGACAAGTAAAAAATTTCAACAAGTCACAGAAGCATGAAGCTAATGAGAACTGTAGCATGTGAAAATTATTCTAATGTTATTGAGACATAAATGAGGTTATATAATAAAAAGCAGAGTCCATGTCATTTTGTGCATTTGCATGTAAGATGAAGGTCATGACTTTGCTCACAATTCTGATTGATTTCACACAGACATTAAGTTTTACAAGTCATCACTTCAAAGAAGTAGGAAAGGTCTCTTTGTTAGTAAATATTATATGTTTAACTAGTACATATGGCTTTTTCATATATACAAAGCCCATATGTAATTGCAGATTGATTGTATTTGGTTGAAAGGTAGAGAGAAGGAGGCAGAGAGCCCAGAGTAGAGATTTTCCCTTTCTACTCACAGATATTTCAGCTTGGGGAAGAGCTAGATAAACCAAATAAAACTACAAAAATATGATTGCTTTTTGTGAAGGCCCTAAAGAACATTCAGGTCCCTTTATTCAAGACCCTCATGGAGAATTGACAACTATGTGGCAGAAAAATTAGAAGAAAATGATGACGACTGCAGCACAGATGGGATTGGGTCCCTTGAGCCCTGTGCCATATCAGCTATGCTCTAGGGCCGCTTGCTGAGCAAGGAGAGCACTAAGCCAGATAACACAGGCAGGCAGAAGAGAGTTATTATAGCTGTTTTCAGGAAGCCAGAAAGGTTTTCTGTATTTTCCAAGGAAAAAAACAAAACAAAGACGACTCTGATACCTGTGTACCGAGTCCTTTTCAAAGATTTCTATTCCTACAGCACTGACATAAGCACTCCTCACTTTGCTGTCAGCTTTCAGGCTTGTAGCCTCTGACACCCTCACGGTCTCCTAAGGGACCTGCCTCGCTGGTTTCACTCCTGCTGCCTGTCCCTGCTCTTCCTCTTTACTGTGTGCAGCTCGCTATGGTCCTGAGGTGCTGTAACTTGGTGCCTGCAGATGAGCTGTCCCCTGGGACTAGTGACAGCATGAATCAGAATCAGCCAGCTCTGATAAGATACTGTTTATTCTGCAAATGCAAAAGCATTACAAAGAAAATTGTTCAGAAAATCACTAGCTCTTCCTCTCCTCACCCAAAATCTGTAAGAAGACTTTTAGGCTGAAGCATCATTACAGAGGCTTCCTTTTGATTAGTCCTGTTTCACTTTTCAGACCGAGTGGCTTGTTTCATCTCACATATTTATTTATTTATTTTACTTCTTGGTGCCCTTGAATCAGCTCAGACAACATCTTCCTTCCCCGTGGGAGGAAAACTTAAGACGAGTCATCCGCCTTGTTCCAGCACCAGGGATTTGCATTAAGTTACTACCTTGTGACATGAGCTTCTTCAGGAAATGTCTCTGGTCTGAACCACTTAGATACATAAAACATTTGTGATACTGATACAACAGCCTTTGAATATTCCACACAGCCCTAGAGTCTGTCACAGTTGCTATGAAAGTTTCATTCAAAAAAAAATCTCAGTAGATGAGAAGGCTGTTCTCTATTCTTTGCTTGGAAACAGTGACAGAAAGATTACAGGACCGTGCGGTTCTTTAACCAGGGCTGCAGCTTTAAGGAGATTCTTAGTGACAGATGGTTAGAGGAATATAGAACCCTCACACTTGCTACATCCCCAATCTGATTTGAAATTTAAATAACCTGACTCATTAAAGTATAATGCATATGCACTTATACAATGCAAAAACATAAGAATCTAAATCAACAAGCACAATTTCAAACATACTAGTCTGTGACAGGTCCTTAAAGAATATCAGCTTTGGAAGGGGGTAATGTTTCTCAGAAAATAACAATAACAGCAGGGGGTTGTAACAGGCACAAGCAATCTCTAATGAAACACTGAAACAGCAGCATTCTGCTACAGCCAGAAATCATGTCCTCTGATTGATGCAAGGCAGATCTAGAAAGCTTTATTTTCAAAAACTGCAGAAGTATGCACCTGCAGTTATTTCTTTTTTCTCCACTATGCTTAGGTAACACCATAGCACAACAGTAACATATATTACAATAGCTGAATCTGATAGCTGCCATATCAGATATAACTTTCTAGTGTTATCCTATAGTACTGATTAATTTACTGCTTTTCTACCTTCCTCTTCCCCCTCCTACCCAGAGTTAGTAAATTATTTTAATGTAATAAGATCTCAAGAGTCTTGTTGTTTACATACACTTTCAGTACCACGGGATTCAGTACCATTTGGAACAGATCATATTTGGATAACTGACAAAATTTAGACTTTATAACAGAGCTTAAGTTAGCATGCAATTATATATGCCCAACAGTGACTGTGATAGTGGTGAAGAACAGTATTTTCAGTGCAGCAGGTTCACTGAACAATAACCCAGATTTAGATGCTGGTTTTATGTTGCTATGTGAAGTGCTGTAGCAAGTGTTTTTGTAGCAAGTGCTATTCTATATAAAACAAAACAACAGAAGAAATCTTAAAACTTCATTTCCAGAGAAATGTTGAATGCTGTTGATTTTCATCAATAAAAAATTCTTTCTCTCTCTCTCCCTTCTTTAAACACATACTCACTCACTCACTCTGTGTGAGGAGGAAAAGGAATCCTCGCTAACAGCAGCTATAAGAATGTGTTTGGTTTTCAGAAGTGCTGACTTTGTCAAAGAAAAATCTTTTGATGCTTCTGAATCATAGATAACGGGGAAAGATGTGCAGGGAAGATGTGCAATTCCAGCAGGTCCTGTTAGAAAACTAGGATAGTATCATCACTACTATAAGGCAGCAGATGGATGTTAAAAAGTACAAGTGCAAAGACAGGTGAATGTATGTTTTTCCTTTTTGTTTTTTGAGGGCAAGGGAAGCCTGTGTGAAAATTTGTTTCCTTTTTTTTTTTTTTCTGAAAGTGCAATATTTTCTGCAGGTCAGGACAGGGCCATGTTTCTTTTTTGCATGTTAAACTGCTTGACAGTGCAAGCTAGTGTAAGTGATTGGCACTGTCTCCAACCCCAAGGCAAGGCATAAGAGAGATCATTTAAGTCAACTTGTGCCAATTCAAGTCAATAGAATTAACTTCAACAATTCTGGATCATACAAATCTTGATCAACTTTTCAACAAAGCAGCAGATAAAATTACTCTCCTCCACAGAACTGAGAGAAAAACAAGTCAAAATATGAATTTTAGGCTTGAACACTGATGTGCACAAATACTACCGAACTCAAAACTACTCTATATCTCTATTTCTATATCCTTAATTCTCCCAAGAACACAAGCAAACTAAAATTTAGTCCACTTCAACAAAGTCATTAAACCGTGGGAGAAAAATACAGCCAAAGAAAGTGAGGCGAAGTGACACTAAAACCTATGAACAAGTCAACTCACCTATTCATCTCCCCATTCTCACACAAGCCTTCAGAATTCTAGAGTATCACAAGGTTCTTGAAGTGTTATCACTATAAAAATATAAAGAAATCAGAAGCACCCTCTATGTTCTGAAGTGGTGCTACAGGATGAGGAGGAACCAGTGTACAAAAGTGTAGACAGCAACTTTCCACTGCTTTGTGCCTTTTCACTCATTAGCTGGATAATGGATTAGTATATTAATATAGTGACTAGTTCATCAAATAAAATGCAAGAAAAGTCAACATCTTGCAGGAAAATTTCCTAAGCTTTCATGGAAATGATGGCAACTTTTTGACCAATTTTACTTACTGCAGTCCAACAACATCAAGAACATGGATAGTGAAAGAATGAAGGAGCTGGGAGCTGCAAAGAAAGAAGCTTCTGTTATAAACACGGTCCTGGATCTCTGCCTTTCCAAGACATGCAGTGTTTAAAGTCATTGTGGCAGTTCCATCCATTTTATTTACAGGGGCCAGCAACACTGTAAGGATGCTTAACTGAAAGGACTTTTGGTTCACTTAATTCTCCTCTGTTTTCAGGCAACTATATAACATTCCATTCACGAGTGTTTCACATTCAGCCTGCCAATGTACTGTCAAATTTCCAAATTTACCCATGAAAAATTAATATATTTTTGCTGTCCTAGCTTGTTTCAGTTTCCTTTTCATTTGGCTAAAAATGAATAAAGATAAGTTCTCTTGCTTGTCCTGGAAGGTTTTCTCCTCACATATACATTTTGAATTCTTCTTACGTATACCTTGGTGATCAGAACGGCAAGTTGTAGCAAATATTATATTTCACTAGTGCCTTCTTATCTCCCTGGGAAATCCCTTCAGTGAGATATTCTAGGATCACAGATACCTTTTACATATCTCTGTTTTGCTGAACAAAGTAGGATCATCTACTAATCTTGATCTGCCCTTTTCAACCTATGATCTCCCCTCTTAAAGCAGAAGTTATCATGATTAGCATCTAAATGCCCATTATCTCTTATTTCTCAAGCAAAGGCTATTCAAATCCTCCTATGAACTGACACAGCCTAACAAAAATGTGTCATCAGCAAATATTATCAGCATATGCCAAGTTGTTTAGCAATTAAGATATTAAATTCAATCAATCCTGGATTAAATAATTAAGGAACTTTACTGTAAAGTCCCTTTTGTCTTAACAAAATGGTCCTCCCCCCCCCCTTTTTTTTTTTCGTTATGACCTAGTGTTATCACATCCTTATCTAAAATAATGTATGTATTCTTGTACCAATCATTATTTCTTTTAGCTGAATTGCAACATTTTTGCAAGTGAACAGGATTAAGGCTTTGTTTTGCATTTTCCAAAAGTAGTCCACTTCAGTTGCCAGCAACCTTTGGATACAGTAAAGTGAAAATTATTCTAAAATGATTATGAGATAACCATACTGTCAACATATTATGAATGCCGATATTTGAAAATGAGTTACCGCAGCCATATGACACTTTCAAGCCTACATCTAGTGATAAAATCAGGTGAAGTCTGACATACAAGAAACTAATGCCATTACTTACATGTGTTACCAGCTCAGAGTACATGATAGCTTATATTTTTATGACAGTTTATTCGCAAAGAATAAGAGAGTGTTTCTCTCTACTGGATCTGTTGATGTTTCAAAGAGTCTCCACTTAGTTTTCTATATAGCAATCTTCTCTCTTCTTTCCATGAATTAAAAGAGGAATTAAAATTTAATTTAATTCAATAGAAACACACTCTTCTTCTGCCAAGTCAAATAGTTTTTAGAGAAGCAACATCCCCTTTGAAAAAGTGAATTCTGCTCATATGCCTGTCACCAAGGCCTGTATCTGTCTTTTCCAAATTAAAGATACATGTTGGCTTTTTCATAATATAATGTATCTAAAGGTATCTCTCAAAATAAGTGAAATATCTAATTTTCTTAAAAGTATTTATATACTTTCCTTAAAGACTGCTAGCTACTTGCTTCACATGTTCCTTTGCTGACGATCATCTCACAGCTTTTTTTCCTCTTACAACTATTACAGAACCACTTAGGACATAAACTGTGCTATTATAGGGAGCTACTCCAACATAAAGGTCCAGACACAGCCTAGTATTAATTAACTCAATAACTACAGAATGCAAATCATAAAGAACGGAAGAATAATATTTGTATATTTGTAATATTACTTATATCAATAAGTAATATTTGTAATTTATTACTTATATCAATGTTGTTCATTCAAAGTGTTCTACATGTGCTTAAAAATATATCCATTTATGAAAGGACAAAAAAGCAGGAAATGCACAATCTTCTAAGCAACTAGCACTGGACAATAAATAAATAAATAAATAAATAAATAAAGCAGCACAATGCAGTTACCTATTAAAAAATCAGTAAGAAATGTATTTTGCTTTCTAAAAAGCAACTAGTATACTTGATGTGTCAGCTGTGGAAAATTTCACTGAGAAATACGACCTCAAAACATAGAAACTATATTTGATATTTTTCATACCACCTTCCTTCCATGCTTCCCCCCAACCCCAAATGCTTTGGAAAGCAAAAAATGTCCCCAGTTCTCCCTTGGGTCCTTTGCTCCCCGCAGCTGCAAAGCTCCCTTGCACAGGAGAGATTTGCTCTGGTGTCACTGACGACACGTCGTGGAGGTAACAGGATTGCAGGAGTGCAACTGAGGACACATTTTGGCTGGCAGAGTCTTTCTTACTGGTCATGTAATGTGTGATGGAAAGATCCCAGTATGCCTCTGACAGGGTGCATCGTCTTGTCAAGGTTGGCAGCTACAGAAATAAAAACCTTGTTTATTATAACCTGGGCATGTTTGATAAAGATTGATTGAGACACAATACACACACAAGCCCACAGTACAACGCTTAGCAGCTCTCTCTTGTTCAGATAAAACTACACTTCAAATAAATATTTTGGGATTCTAACCTCCTCTGTCTTCCATTCATCCACAACAAACACTTTAATTTGCATGCCTAGATTTTAATTGGTACAGCATGTGGAATTAATAGAAACCATTATCAGCCAAATCAGCATGACCCGTCTGTGAATTAAAATATGTTGCAGATTTAGAACATTAAATGAAAGAACGGAGATCTCTAACCTCTAAATCCAAGCTTTCTTTGTAAACCAAGAGCACACAAACTGCACTGCCCTATAGTTGCCAGCCTTGAGTAAGTTCAAAAATTAAGAGAGGAACAAAGCTGTTAGTGGCTATGTTTTTAATGTTTTCTCAGACTCTCTTCTCACTGAAAAGACTATACATGAGAAGAAAAGAAATTAACTCTTTAAGACCCCAGTATGTTTGAGAAATAATTTTTAAAAACATTTACTGACAGACTTTGCAGCAAACAAAAATAATGCAGACTGAGAAATGGGAAGGGAACAACAACAGTGGACATATTTCCTATTAATTTAAGAAGCTAAATATTATAATAACTTCTTTCCACCTAAGATAGGCTTGAAATGTCATTACTGAGATTTTTGGATGGTTTTAAATGACTGGAGAACAACACAGTTTAAGACCTCATTTGGGAAATTTCCTGCTAGTCTGTCTTATATAACTAATAAGAGGATTATATACTTCAAAGCTGGGTTTTATCATCCTACTGTGCTGACCAGGGCCATCAGTTCACTGGTTTGACTGATAAACTGGATTTTGATGTCAGAAATGGACCTTTTTATAACAGAAAGTAGTTCTATATCCTGAACAACTTATAATTTAAATAACTGACAACAGCGATTTGCAAAATATGGTAATGAGGAATTCAATAGCTAACTGAACTTTAGATTCTCATAAACAGTGGAAATATTTTTTGACTAAAATTAGAACAATGCCAAGATGCTTTAAAAAAAAGTATTATGCATCATCAGATAAAATCTATGATTATGATCTGCAGTTTGAAGCTGCAGAGTTCCATAGCCAAATTTTACCTTTAAATAGTCTGTTTACTAAAGACTGTCCTATCCTTTACAAAATATTGTTTCCCATTACATGAAAGGCATATCAACCTATTTACAATATGTAAATACCCCTATGGCTACACATGAATAAGAACAATTTTATTATATACTTTATTATATATTTATATCAGGGTATGAGAGCTATTCACACCTAATTATTGCACATTTGAGAATTTTTACCTCCAGAAAATATCAGGGCTTAATAAAGTTATTATTTTTGACTTTGTTGTGCTTAGATACAAGTGTTTCAGAAACACGGATTTGACCACTGTTGAACAAAAGTGACATCAAACTTGTTTTATGCAAAAGCCCTGACCTACTGTTACAAAAAGGATATTCAGATTATTCCTTACTAATTGATTTCAACTCAGTACAGCCAGACCTCTCAAAATAGCTTAGCTACTACTACTTTTCTCTTAACTAGATATGGCCAACCTGTGTCTCGAGCCTGAGGGCCAGTGAAACTGCACTAGTGAAGGAACTGTTAGGTAGTCCCAATCTCCAGCTATGGAATAAATAGATCCCACAAGAACCTCTCAGGTCAATATTGTTAAGTAAGTGATTCACTTACATGCAATGCAGTGATAGAGCTGCTGTCATCTCCTGATGTTATTCCTGGAGCTCTCCATCCTTGGCTATGCACTTCCATGAGAAATATGATGAGGCTCTCAGCCAGATGAAGATTCAGGTTTATGTTTTAAAAGGTCAGGAAAACAGTCATCTCCTCTTTTTAGAAAAGTGATTTCAACTCAATCAAAAGTTGATTTATTAACCTATCATGATATTTACAATATTTGCTTTGATAAACACTATTCACTCATTCTTTGAAGTTTGCTTACTTGATTATTCAAACAATTAAGCTTATTAGAAGCAAGAGATTTCAGACTTATTCAATATGACAATAACAAGACTCCTTCCTCCCTTCTATTCACATCCTCCCATAAGCAAGTAATTCAGATTTGCATAGTAAGTGGCTAAAGGTTATTTTCTTGGTACACTTAACCACTTAACTTGTGAGGGTATGAAGTATTTGAAATGCAGCTCAGAGTCTGCTTCTGTGTAGGTTTGAAGGTGTGCATTGACAGCTAGTAAAGGTGCATTCTTTTATTCCCTTGCAATTAATAAGTATAAATTAGTCATTGTTTTCACCTTGGAACAATAAGAACCCTGACAGCAAGGTAAACTTGCCACGGTCAGCACTGTACCCCTACCAGACATTCAACCTTGTGAACTTCTTTAAAAGACCATTTCCCAATGTTCATACTGCTTTTATCTCCAGTTAGATCATACTCATGACTCTCCCTGAGGCTGAAAGTGCATCTTTTTTTTGTTTGTTTGTTTTAGCAGAAAAACATGGCTTTGAGTGGGAAAAAAAAGCAATGCATATAGGACAACTTCTGAGCAACTTCCATAGGAAACCAAGTATCCAGGGACTCTTCAGAGGAGAATAGATGGCTGAATGTGTATGGTCTAGCTGTCAAATGGCAAATAGCATTGAAAACTATAGCAGTCTCCCACTATAAAGTTATGAGAAAGTGAATTTAAAATCAAGGGACATTTTGGAGTAATTTTGCAGCAGAATATATGTAAATTGTGGAAAACATTGCCATGAGGTGTCATTGGTGACAGAGATGCAGATAATTCTAGATTAGAAATATCTGTGAATTGATTTCAAGAGCTAATGACTGCATAAATGTAACAGACTGCTAGGAATCTGAGGAGGTTTTTAGATATTGAGAGGATCATAGGAGAAAAACACATTTTCCACTTGTCCTGATTGTTATAATTTTGCCCAACCATCTCTTAACAACCACACAGAAAGACAGCTTACTAGGCTAAATAGACTATTTTTCTGTCATTGCATGGCTATCAGTTAAAAATATATAAACTAATTGATTTTCTTGTCTTTCATATATGCATAATAATCCCAACTATTCATAGAAGGACAAGGTGCCCCTTCAATTTCATTATTTCATTTCTACAACTAGCGCAATTATAGTCATCGGAAATGTAAATAAACTTTGTTATTTACAATGTGAATTTGCTGAGGGTCTATTATTAAGTCTTGAGTAAGAGATGTACCCAGGATCTTGCACCCACATAACCACATAGCTCAAAGTATCTGTGAAACATGGTACACCACCTCTGTTACAGGGAATCTCTGCACAGTGAGACCCAGAAATCAGAATGCCTAATTTCCACCTACAAGCCCAAGTCTTGCATTTCTTTTTTATTAGTGCTGCTGAAGGGAGAATTTAAGCTCTCTGCCTCAGAGGACCTCACTCTTCACACCCAGCACAACGGACCAAGGCCACTCAGTAGAGTACCCAAAATTCAGCATAGTCCTGCTTGTACCAGTGCCAACTTCATATGTTAACACAGAAACAGTCTTGCTACATTTGGCAACAAATGCACTGGACACAATAAAACAGGAAATAAAATCTACTGTCTTCTCACAAAGAGAGCGAGAAGAAGGAAAGGATCTTATATGATAAGCTACGTGACTTCCAGACAGTAAGAAACTAAATTTGACATTGCATCTTAACCTGTAACTAAGTTCTGCAAATTGCACTTCTGTTAGAGGATTTGGCAAGATAAGATTATGGTTCAGGTTGGAAAGGGTACATCTGGAGTGTCACACAGATGTCTAAGTTTCGGGATAGAGTTTATGGGGAAGCTCTAAACATAATTTCAATTGCCTTTATTTAGAACAAAGTCAACCAAGAAAAAGTATGGAATTTTCATCAGTGATGGCCTGGGGAACATTTTCTAGAAACCTTGATGGGTAGGATAGAATACCTAAGAACGCAAGAGAATTTTGAGCTTTTTCAAATCTATTTAAATATGGTTCAATGTATGTTGGATTTCCTAACCCAAATTTTATTTATTTTTTATATTTTTTTTACATATATAAATATTTGACCATTTAATTTATAAATATTTTTGGTAGTCCTGGCAACTTTTGCCTATATAGGGAGAACAATTCCAAGACAATTTTGGTAGTAATGACTACTAAGTTTTAGGAAAGTACTTTGTTTCAGTCCAGACTAAAAATAAAATAAAATAAAACAATAATAATAATAATAAAATGTACAGAAGGTCTTTACTTAAAAAAAAAAAAAGAAAGATAATGAAGGGGAATTGTTAAGTCATCCACCAGACAATGAGGACAATTTTTTAATTACAGAGTTTAATTGAAAACATAATTGTGGATTTAATATAGCATAATATAATTACTAGCAAGGCCATAAAGAACAAACAAAATGGTCCTCATTAGTCAAGTCAAATATTTTGAGTTATATTAAACCTGTCTTTTCAGAAATGCACTTTCTAGAGCCATGTTAGAAAAAAATCAGGACTCTTCTGAGCTGCAGCTGACTATATTAACTCTCAAGAAAAATAATAACAGCTACCATGATTTCTTGAACATAGATAGACTCTTATCATCTTTGTCCTTGCATCTTACCAACCCATTGCTTTCTGGGGTGCAGAAGGCATACCTAGGAAGCTGGTTATGCTGTTTTTTTCATCTGTAGCAGTTCAATGAAGAGCCACACAACATAGCTTGATGTATATGAACACATCTGACTTTGGAAGTACGTAAATTGCTAGAATGTGTTTAAAAAAGAAAAAAAAAAGTTCTTTCTCAAAAACTTATAAAGGCTTTAGCCTTGTGGTAGCTAGCAAAATCCAGCAACTTTGTTTTCTAACAGCATTTGTATGTGTGTCTTTAACAAGGACTTGTCCTTCTTTAGTCCATGGCTTTTATCTCTGTGAGTAATGTCAGCTATTTCAACAGAAACAATACTCATTATAAGACATACCTGACACACCTCAAAGAATCACCTAGTTCTTTCACATGCAGGGAGACTTCACCAGAGAAATTGTATGTACTTACTATTCCTCCTGCAAAACCTTTGCAATTGAGAAGAAATAATATGGAGGAAAATACCTGAGTTTTATCATTCTCTGAGTTTTATCATTCAGCCTTCTGGCAACAAAGGAAACGTTCTTATTTTCAGTCTGTCCGGACCACAAAAGCAACATAATAAATTAGTAGTCAGATGAAGTTAATAGTAGAGAAGTAGTGCTGCCTTTTTCTATGTCACATAAGGATAACCAGATGGAATCTGCAGGAGTTGCTTTAAGGATAAGTGACCAGAGCAGAAAAAACAAGTATTAACATTCATTGTCAACTATTTTATGTAACACCCTAGAACTGAAATCTCCTAGGATTGCAAGTTATCCTTGCACAAGAACATGAAAAGCTAAAACCATATGCCATCTGTACTGAACATATACTTTCACATACTTATCAAATTGTGTAATGTTCCCTATAGTTGCTGCCCTTTCTAGCAAGATGCAGTAGAATCTGACACTTGTAATCCTAATATAACATTCCTGGAATTGCAGCTTAGGAAAGGACCAGCAGAGTTCTCAACTTCTTGTCATTCCCTCACCTCTGCTGAGGCCCTGCCAAGTTTCTCCTGGCTTCCCTACGGCCTCTACATCTCTTTCTCACCTTATCTGCGTCCACTTCTGACAGGCTCTGTGCTGGAGCCAGACAAAGTGGCAGTGATTTTTACATCCATAAAACATTATGATAATGCCAAGCCCTTTCAATTCTTTCTGATGGTGCTTCTGCTGCCTAGGCAAGGTTCTGCCAAAAGTGAGGGAAAACAGCCACAGCATTTAGATGTGATGTGGAAGGTCTGTGAGAAGATTTATCTCTGCTGCAGTTTAAAAGAAGACCATATCCCTTCTAGTTCTCCTCATCCCTCATAGGTTACACACCATCCACTGCACCCATCAGCTTCTGAAGAAACATCTGTATTAACAGAGATAATATTACTTTTGCCATCAGTGTTGTTAGAAGTTCATCATCTCTCCAGAAGGAAAACAGATCTTCCTCTTGCTCCCAAAAGATTCTTGTAAACTTTACAGTACTGAACTACCCTGTGGTATATGCAATATTTCAGTTCAATCACACCAAAGATAAAGTGGGACATCCACAGCATATTTGCCATCACTCACTGGGCTTTTTTAATTGTACTATGGTATTTAAAACTAATTTTGACATTTGATTTCTAATTATTCCTGCATTTTTTTTCTTAAGAAGTCCCTTTTCTTTACTTAGAAGCTACAGATTATTTATATCCTTTTCTCCTTTAAACAGCAAGAACTAAACATTATTTTCTTCTTCCCTCCAAACTTTAAAAAACACAACTAAATAATCAACAATCTATTTACAAAATTTTCATTTGCTTTTTTATTACAGGTAAAAAAAAAAAAAAAAAAGTAGTATCTTACAATAAAAGTATTGTGTATGCTGTATTACAGAACACTAGCCAAGCATTTCTACTGTACATTTTTCCTCACAGAAGGAGCACCTCACCAGAATACAAACTTTCTAACAAAAGAACTGCATTGAGTAGGGATATTACAACAGTCCTAGACAGACACACTTATTTAAGTTCAAATGTGTTTTTGCTGTTAGTGCTTCACTAAAAGGAATTATTACAAATCCAATACGCTTAAAGGAAAACAGTTAAGAGGCAGCATTCAAATACAGTTCTTTGTAGGTAAACCTGATTTAACAAAATTTCAGACATTATTTTAGCTGAAGGCAAGGGGAGTGGAATTTGGTGATTAGGAATTCAGAAAATGGCACCAATTCCTCCTATTTTCAAATCATAAAATATAATCTTGTTATAAGATTCACACTTGATGAAAACCCAGCTACCTGAAGTGGTGGGACTCCGCAGAGGTTTGCTGAAGTTGCTCTAGAAAGTGAGCACAAGACTGTCAGTCTTCTCCAACAAAACAGACATCTTTCTCTAGCCACCACTTTCACTCTTCTTCACTGCATGCAATTTCTGCTGCCCTTCCACAAATGAGGAAGAGGAATCACTGATGGGGAGTGCACACTGTGCTTCCTGCCCCAGCTGCACAAGAAAGCCTGCATTTCTCCATGTCCTGAATATCCGCCAGCCCTGCAGCAAGGGGAGCTCCACTTGTGGGCATAACGGATTTTTTAGAAGGCTGAGTTGAATGCTGCTCATCAGCTGAAAAGCACATGCAAGCCTAAGCCTAAGGCTTTGGTGCATCTGTCAGAGCAGAGCTAAAATAAGGTTCAATAATTTGGCTTCACTATACTGTACAAGATTATGGGCATTGCATTTCCTGTGTCTGTGAGGGCAGACCTTCAATGTTCCTTTGGCATTATCTCGAATTAAGAGGTCGGTTTAAAACCTTCTGAGCTTTTACTTTTGGAACATTATTTTGCCACTCATCCACACCCTTCGGAATAATGTGAAAGAATCACAACAAATATTCAGTGAGAATCACAGTTCTACACTGTGCACACTAAAGGGAGATGAAAATTTCCTGTCAGCTTGAACACTCATAATGGAGATCTCTGTAAATTTAAGATATGTTTTCCAGACTTCTAAAACCTGCAAATTATAAAACTTTTATCTGAATGTCTTCTGTACCATTATAAGTCAAACTTGCTTCAAAAACAAGCTTTTGAATCTACGGATGTAGAAATGTGTATCATCTATCTTTATTTGAAACATACAAGGTGCCCAACGTGCTGTCTGCTTGGTCTGATTGTGCAGTGAGTGATCATTTACACATACATAATAAAATCAACAATTTAATTTGCTGTTTTAAAACCAGCCACGTTGGCAGGTAGTACAAGCTAATCATCTTCAAGGAGCAAATAAATGCCTTCAAAGTCAGGTATTTACACTAAAGGTTGCAGAACATGACCTTATACCTCATTTAGTTGTTATTAAACTACCACTAAACCACTAACCACTAAACAATTACCTGCTTGTAATTGTTTAGCACAAAAATAGTAGTAAAAGAAGCATTTCTCTGAAATAATTTTCTGTTATAAATGCACCTGCTGTTGGAAGTATGGATGTTCATGGGGCTATAGAATGCCTGACTTGAAATAAAATTGTGTTTTTTAATGCACCTCAGTTTCCATAATTTCTAGGAAATCGTGCGGCAAAACTTAACACTTCTTCCTCACAGTGAGACAGAAATTAGCATTTTTATTCCAGACACATTTGGGACAGATCTATTTCCTAATTTAAAGGAATAATCTTCACCACATCACATCAAATAAATAAAACAGCCAGGCTTCTAAGAAAGTACCTGAACTGAGTTTTTGTACCTGAGTTTTTGAACTTGCTGAATATTTCTTTATTCCAAATTAGTCTGCATATCTTATATACGTCAAGATAAAAATGAGGATGTACTTTATGTTATATGATCACTGAGTTCTACAGTGTTCTGAGTAAAACATATTAAAATGACATGAACCTATTCTGCCACATTTTAAAGTCAGATTTCTGAGGTTGCTGTCCTTTACACTATGTTGATACACTTATTCTAACTACAACCTCATTGCAGAGAATTTCCAGGATGCATGACAAAGCCTTTTTGGATAATAAATGAAGATTCTTCAAATGTCTCACATATCTGTATTGAACTAATGACAAATTCTTAAATCTTAAAATCTCTTTGCACCCAGATGTCCTGTACATAATGTAACACTCCTGTCTTGTCCACAGGAATGGGAATATTGTTAAAGATGTCAAACTAAGAAACTTTTCACATCGGAAAGTTCACATTCACATTCATATTTAGCAGCTATCATTCTTTACCCTGGTTACCTGCTCTCTGGTCTCCAGATTCTGTAAAGAGATGATATTTTAAATCAGTTTTCGTTCCTTAATCCAAAAAGGAACATTTCCTTTTCTTCAACATGGACTAGTTACGACAGTTTTTAGCAAAGAGATTAAGCTAGATAAAAAGCAATTTACTGCCAAGTAAACTCAGTGTTTGGCACCAGGTATCCTCACCAACAAATTTCATGTTGATCTGTTTTAAATAATCTCATGTCCTACTTATCCATATGTGAGCCTAGAAACACCTATCTGAGATTATCTTTTTCAGGTGTAACCTTCAATGACCCAAAATAATAACAGAGATACATTGCCTTGCTGGTTCCTGGGGATTTTATTCTTCCTTGTGTCCCAAAAACATCCTCCCACATTCACATGTAACCACTTTTCAGCCGCTTATAGAATCAAAATAATCACTGGATCTTCTTAAGCTTTGTGGCACAAAAATTCAATACTGTCATTTAAATTCTCTGTGCTATTCTTAGTCTTGATGTGATATTCTGAACAGCTCTACAGCATCTAAATGAAATGCTTCATTATATCTTTGATGGTTGCCAACTGTCTACTACTGTCTTTACTACCCTTGAGGTAATGACATGAAAAAAAGAGACAGGCAACATAACAGCCTTGATCACAGCAGAACGGACATAATGTGAGTCCTCTGACTCTATAATGAACACAGCACTCAGAAAAACAGAAATATATAACTAGCTTTATGCTTTTGTTAAAAACGTATTTCACCTAATGCTATGGAAGTATGTTAAAATACAGCTAGAAATGCAATAATAGTCAGCAGACAGAAGAAAAACTGTCTTTAATAGTATCCACCTAATAACTAGCTATTTTGTGCACTTCTTTACTATTTCATCTGCAATTCCTTATGCAAGCTATAAGCACAGTCCTGACAATCCTTTATATTTTCTATCCCATTCTAGTCTACAAAACCTCCTATATTAAGCTCACAACCACAGTAACTCATTGCTTCACTACTTATTTTTATCATGCATATGTCTTGTGCTGGCTCATCAAATAGAATTTAATCCTTAAAGAATGATCCTGCTCCATTTACCGTCACAGAATTTGTCCGTCACAAATTCTGTTGACTTAACTCAGACTGAGATGGTCCTTTAAGACAACATCTGAGGCTTCCCTCACCAAGATAATGGAATGATCTCCCCTAGCTTCAGCTGACTGTAAATCAGATCTTCATTTCTAATTAAAAAATAATTCATTTTGCAGTGGTGGTGTAGAAATTAAATTTAGGGAAATCTTCTGAAGTGCAATGACTGGTATTTAGGAATCTGAAAGGATTCAGCCTCCCATTAGCACAGCAGCACCTGACTGGCATACAGTTCTGCAATTTCTCACTGCAATTGCAGCCATTCCTGAAAATTGCTTTTGCATTTCACAAATGACTCTTCTCAAACAATTGCTCTATCTAACTGTCCAAATAGGCCTTCTGGTTTTGCAGATAAAGTGAAATCAAGTGGTTAAAGCCGATAAGCTTTTTGGAGTTTATTTTTGGCAATTATGAAAAAGGTTTAATGTGATCAACTTCATAGCCTCTTTTCAGAACTCCTCTCTGCAAAAAAACTCTTTCTTTGTTGCCCTTAGTATTGAATATATTTTCAGCAACAAGAAACCCATATTAAAATGTGATAGAGTTATCAAAATCTATGAGATCATATAGTTTTGGAACTGGAAATAGAAAAAATGCTTGTGTCCACATAATTAATTGGTGAAGAAAACATGGGTCCAACTTTTTGCTAATGTTTCCTATTCAAATATCAAATGCAGACAAATTTTAATTAGAAGCTTCTCTAATTAATACTATTTTTGTATAGTTTCTTCTTCAGTCACCGATCTCTTCCAAACAGTTTCCCTTATTTATTTCAAGATGCCTTGTTTCATTTTTAGAAAAGATGAGTTACTCTGAAAACAGAAATAACGTTGGTTTCTTTTTAGCTTTGAGAGGTCAGTAATACATAAAGATAACATTTAATGGTTATTAGCAATTGACAGCTCTTGCTAAAGAGCTGCCCGAAAATACCTTGTAACTGTGTGCAGTAGTGGACCTTGACTTCCAACCAATTTCCTGAGTATTTGTGAAAAATTATTTAGCCTCCCATTTCCTCCACTCCCAGCTGAAGACACAAGAGGAAAGGCAAGACTGTACATAGTGATAGAAGGTGTATTTTGATGAGGAAAAGGTCGAAACTAAGTCCTACTTGCCAGAAAGCCACAGTAGGAGATGATAGAATATATGGAAGAATGTAAACTGTTTAGAGCATTCTACCATTTAGAGTCATTTACAGTGTTCTGAATACATATATTATGCTTAAGTGATACCAAATCCTTCTGTCTCTATGAACTCCTTCCATTAGAACTCCTCGCAGTTTAACAAACTTCAGTTCCAGTTCAGCTGCACCCCAGTGCTGAAAGTCCTGTCAGACAGTAGGAAGTTTTCTTTCTGTGTACCAGTTTGCATACTTTTAGTCAAACTCTCAACTGTCTCATGGGTTTGAATACAACCAAGCAAAATTTGTAGCTTGTATCCTCCTTTAGCCCCCAGGTCTTCAACAGTTTCAATCTCAGTTCAGCCTTTTCCAGGAAATCTTGAACCTTTTGTAAAATCCATGTGGTGCAACTAGACCATGAGATTTTTCTAGCAGTCTGACACACCATAATACTACGGCTAAAAATAAAGCAAATACAAGTCCAGTGTTCCAGAGGAAACCTATCTATATAAGGGATACCTCAATAGTCATCTGCTGAAGGAAAGAAGGAAGCTCATCTGTCTGTGCTCAGGAGCTGACAACTAAGTTCTATGCATTTGCATGAGTGATACTTCAGAAAACTGCATAGTTAGGCCAGCCTGTTCTGACTTGAGTTTATCCCTAAATCACTTAATTAAAGCACCTGGGTCATTTCAATAGAAAGAGAGAAGTACCCCCTTAAATGGGATTACTTTCATGGATTTGACTAGATTCCTCCACAATGCACCCTTAAAGTTAGCTAAGACGAATTCTGCTCGAATATTAGATTGATCACTGAGACTTTCATGATAACTTAGCTAATAATACAGAGTGTTTGCAACAGACCTCCGACTATATAAAGCACATCATAGCCAGCAAAAAGTCTTGCATCTATAATCTTCAAAGACTCATAGAATGGGAGCAAATGATTCATATTTCCTATTGCTGTATCCTGATCATGTAAAACTCACAGTTCTGCATGGTTTGGGTGAAAAGTGAAACTTCACAGTTTTGAGTAAGTTATGTTTAAAGAATTTGAATTTATTTAAGTCCCAAACTTACATCTCAAAGGTTGTGGTTTGGGATGCAAAACCACACTCCCTCACAAACTTAACGGAAAAAATTGCATGACAGCCCCCAAGCAAGACTGACGGTGCTACCATGTAGCTTGCGATTTTTGCTCTACAAGAAAAAAATAGGAGCTAGAAATAAACCCCACAAAGGCTAACATTCATCTCTGAACATCTCTGTTTGCCAGGTTGGGTTAGCTGGGGAATCAGAACAGCATCATTCCTCTTTGACAATTCACTAGCCAATGTTCTTATTAGGAAAGGCAAACAAAACCCACTTTGTTTATTTTTAACTCCAACATGGCTAAAAATAGTTCTGCTGGAGACCAAAAAAAAAAAAAAAGGAACCTGCCTTTTGCCTTTCTCCCTTCCCTTTCTCCCTTTCATCCTTTAGTGGAGATGAAGAGATGAGTATACTGGTCTACCTGAAATTAAGAAGCTATTGGGCAGAAAGCCCAATATTTAATAGCCTAAAATGAAGCCAGATAGTTTGCTTCTTTCTTTGTATCTCTTTTCTGCTTGGCCCAGAGCCAAGAGATTAATATTAAATTTTTTCCAGTCAGTCAGGATATCCAGGGGAAAGCACCTTCCACGACTGATAGAATAACTTGCAATATCCTATCTTCTCTGGGAATAATTAACACATTTTTTAAAATCAAAGAATGAAAAGCCCATAGGAGTCATCTTATTTTCACAAACTGGGGTAATGAAAACTACAGATAAACATAATTAAAAATAACAATTTTGCTTATATCTCTGTTCCTTCGGCTGTAGCTGTTAGTTAAGCCATCTGTCTTCAGCAGCAGAGCTGAATGAATAGGATATCATGAGCCCTGGCCAAATATAAATTAATGTATGATGTTATTCAAAATAATACAGAGGTTACATCTGATTAAAATTTCTAATTTCTAATTTTCTATAGATATTATTACTTACAGTCAAAGGCAAACAGAATTCTTATTGCATACAAACCCCAGCAATATTTCACCAGTGCCTTAGCACTTCTCAGATACCACTGAGAAACTTCAAAGTAAACTTGAAATAACCAAATCATTAAGATGCCAGTTCTGTTTTAGACCAGAAGAAAAGACAATATGGCTGAAAGATCACTGCTTTTTATCCAAATCTATTTTTTTTGTGTGTGATAAAAGATAATATTTATTCCCACAAACATTATCCAGGGTATGGGTAGATAACCTGGATAGATACCAGGGTATATAGATATAACCTCTCATGAGGAAAGTACAGATGTGTCAGATAAATGACTAAAGTTTGACCAGACAAAAACATGTTTTATACAGCCTGGTGTCACCATGGACAGTTCTAGAGCCTTCATCTACCAAAACTGCAGCATTTTTCTCAGTGCTGCTGCATTTTCATTTCAGCTTCTGAATGTTCTGCTTTCCTGGTTTTGCTTTGAAAAATAAAACAAAGAAACAAAATAACGCCATTGACTAAAAATGTTCTGAAATAGATTTGAAGCTTTCTTATTAAATAAGTTACAACTCTCACTGACAGAAATAAACCACTTCCTTTAAAATATTTCCTGTAACTGAGTGATAAAATGGCAGTGAAATTTATTTGGGTCAAGATTATTTGAAGACATGCCTATATAGGCATACTTGTGTCATATAGCTGTCATTCTAGGAACAGCTTCTTTTTGAAGTTGATTGGAGCACAGCTTCACCTTCTTGATAAGGTGTATCTCTCAGTAAATTAAGTATTCTCGTCAACTCAGTATTGCCAGCACCAATAGTTTCTCAATTATTTTGTATTCTGAAATCTTTAAGCAATACCTCTCTCTATAAAAAACTAACTTTAAATTATAGGAACAGAAAGTAAATAATAATAGAGCATCACAGTTATTTCATCCTAATGAAGAGCTGTCCTAACTGCAGTTCAAAAATATTCTCTCTTAAAATAAATTAACAGATGTGGTTCATGGTATTTTTCTCATCTTAGAAACCGTATAGGCACCCAGGCCCGCTTTCCATGTTGGTGATGTGTGTAGCACTTTCGTTCACAGAAAAGTCTCAGAACTGACAATCTGACTGCATACCACTTTCAGTGTTTGACAAAATGTATCTACTGAAGCTTCTTACAAAAATGTCACAAAAACAACCAACTTTTCATCTTACTAAGCCAACTTCTTTAAACTCATCTAGTACAGCTTCCCAGATATCATTCTGTTTCATTTACATTTGCAATTTTCAACTATTATCTACCTGACCTTTCCTCTGTCACTTGAAATCTTCTGCCTGAATGAAGTGTTGACATTCATGGAATCTCTGAAGCCACCAAATAACAAAATAATAATAATTATTTAATCTTAAGGCACTTTCCAATCCCTACCAGTACCCTACCAATCAGGTACAGACAGCATTACCTATATTGGAATGGAGATAATGGGGAGCACAGGGATTATATGACAGAGCAAGCCAGGCAACAGATGTACAGTTGGCAATTAGTAAGGCTGCTAACAGCAGGCAAATCTACTGAACCCCAGGTAATTCAAGCACTTTCCAATGAAAACTGCAAATAACATTGCCTGGAGATCACTGAGGTACCACGGTGAATTTAGGAATATGGGAGAAAGCATACATGAAAGTTAGTGATGTGAGAGGTGCAGTCTGCAACTCAGGAGGATGGTTGAATGTCAGTTTGTGGCAGGACTTTAAAGGGAAAAATGCTGTAAATGAGTAACTGTGAGGAAAACTGTAGTATCACTTTGGAGTGGCAAATGAGCTGATCTAGCATGTATGTTAGATCAATGGGAATCACTTTTACGAAAGATTAAAAGAGTTTGCCTATAGCAGCTAATCTTGAAAAAGCAAGGCGTTAGCGCTTGGTGCTTTCTCACAAATACCTTTAAGAATATGAGGATGGATGTATGCTGATCACCACCAGCTAAAGAAAACAGCAATGTCAAGATTTCTCATCAATTCAAATGCCTCATTAAAGCAAAGGTAAACCTATGCATATTGCAAGCACTGATACCATCCAGAAGACTGCATAACTACCATTTTGAGGACACTTGTTTTGGAATAGAATACAGTGTTATTCAGGTCTTAGGTTAAATGTAGAATGATTTTATTTGTGCAAAATAATCCCTATTTTATCTTTCCTTTGCCCAAATGCTATTCCGCAGCAGAAAAAGATATTACAGATAATAGCCTGATTTTCTCCAAACTTCTATCATCTGGCATTGAAGTTACCTGCCTGGAGCAACAAGGCACTCTTTATAGCTCTCACATGTTCATTACAAACTTCAGGAAATGAAATCTCTTATTCTCCTACAACCCTGCATATTACAGTTCTACAGAAGATACAATTCATAATTCTTTGTGAGGGGCATATGGTATATATGAACGACAGGTCATAGGTAAGCAATGGAGTGACATGCCCTTTATCCAAAGAAAATAATCAGCCCTAAGAGAATGCAGCTGGTGTAGCTTCATTTAGAATATCTCACAGTGGTTGAGACAATCTAATCACTGTTTGTATCAAAATTGTCATAGAATGTGAGAGCAAAGCATGGATTCATGATAATTTCAGGCTCCTCTTCCCAAAACACTTCAAACCACAGCACTTAAATTGCATCAAATGCTGCACTTACACATTTTCTTTTCAAAAAAAACCCACCTACTCTCATCCTACTCCTACCAGAGAGAATTAAAATCTGAAAGATTACCCATGATTCGTAGCCTAGTAATAGGAAACCAAATATCATTTTCAACAGCAGCATGCCGAGGATGTTGCTATTCTTCCCTTCATAAATGACTGAATTTTAATATACAATATACAGGGATTCTTTCTGCAGCAACAAGGGAAAAGTGAATGTAAAGATATTTGTCAAAACTCACTTTAACATCATGACTATTTGTCAAAAAAAGGTGGGGGGGAGGGAGAGAAAGAAGCAAATGGAGAAAATCCCTCCAAAATTTGTTAAACTTTTGGCAGTGACTTCAGACACATATTTATACTCACACTGAAATATGTAAAACATGCTACGTAATTCATACCAAAAAATCCCAGACTGGGAAAAAATATAATGCACTCTCAGATCTAACTCAGTTGCAGCCATTTAGACAAAATGATCTCCTACTAAGAGCCAGCTTCCTTTTACATGCATAAGAGGAGTCCTCTTATGTAATGTACCGAGGGATGTAGCAGTTATAAAACAGAATTACATAACCAATATTGGCTAAACTCAAGGGTCTTGATCATTTTAATTCTGTGTCTGAGAACAGCTATTGAGTTTATGGACACTTTTTTGCTGAATAAAAATATCTGGGTTTGACTCTGTTAGACACATTTTCAAGCTTAGCATAGTTGCAAAGGGAAGGCTAAAATGGAGCAACAACAGCCATATTCTGATTCTGTGAGTCTACCAGAGTCACAGAATGGTTGAAGTTGGAAGTGACCTATGGAGATCACCTAGTCCACCCCTTTGCACAAGCAGGGTCACCAAGAGCACATGGCACAGGATTGCACCCAGATGGGTTTTGAATATCGGAGACGACAGCCTTTCTAGGCCACTGATTCCAGTACTCTGTTACTCTCAAAATCAGGAAGATTTTCCCAAATTCAGGTGAAACTTCCTGTGTTTCAGTTGTGCCCATTGTCTCTTGTTCTTTCGCTGGCTACTCCTGGCCCCATCCTCTTGACATTCTCCCTTAAGATATTTTTACACACTGATAAGATCTCCTCTCATTCTGCTCTTCTCTAGGCTAAACAGGACTGGCTGTCTCAGCCTCTCCTCATATGAGAGATGCTCCACTCCCCTAAACATCCTCCTAGCCCCATGCCGGAGTCTCAGCAGTACCTC
>NW_010579155.1:44504-69452 GCF_000705375.1 Tinamus guttatus | reverse complement strand
CCATGTATTCCTGGTGTGGTCTCACCAGGGCTGAGTAGAGGGTGAGGCAAAAGAAGACTCCAGTAACAAAGCAGGACAATATCTACATCCTATATGGAGATCCAGGGCTCTGTTCTGGCTTAATAGTCCCAGAAGAGTGGATCAATAACTGTACTTAAGTTTTAATCTTTAAGAGAGGCTACATTACATACCATTTCCAAACAGACTTTCGAGATCAGTATGACATTTTCTGCCGGTGCAGATGTAGTCTTCATCTCACCATTCCTAAACTATAGCAGTGGCATCTTGTGTAAGACCATGATGATCTATAGCTCCTACTTCACCTGAAACAAAATAAATGGTCTTGACTTAAGCTGTGGACCCCTTTTCAAATTCCAGTCTTCTCCCCAACCTCTTCTAAACTTCAAAATAAACCTAAGATACATTTTAATCAATGAACCGCCATTCCATTTTCTGACAGTCTCTCTTTTTAGATGTCCACCAAGTGTCCTTCCTTTTGTGCATTTGTAACCTAGTTGCCATGACTGCTAGAGTTAAAAAGTAAAGATTCCTAAAGCAAAAGCAGGATCAATTTCTAACAGCACGGAATTACCTCAGTCACTCAAGTATATGGAACTGACTCTGCAAATACAACAATATAACACTAAGGGCTTTGCATAGTTCTTGTAGACAGGCTTAAATAACCTGCATTCATAAAAGCTGCTCACACCAGCAACTTTGATAGTCATGAAGGATCTGATGATGGTCAATCCTTCAACATATACACAAATTTTCATAAAAGAATAATACTGTTTCACAGTTCACTCAAACTAGAAAAATATATTCGAGTGAGAAAGAATTGTTTCCAAAAAAATTCATCAGAAGAGAACAGCTGACTTTCCAAGGGGAATCCAGAGTGCTCAGCTACTGCTGACTCATTTCACTCACTACTGCAAAATGAAAAGTTCTTTGGTCACCTTTCAGTATGAAAGAGGTTACAGTGCAGCGCTCTATGGACATATTTCGTTTGCTTTGAATTAGCTAGTTCAAATACAGATGGTTCTGCAGTGGCAAGCTGCAGCTCAATGAAACTAATGGCATGAGTTTACCTCACTTCCTAGCTGACTTCTGCAGCCCTGTTAAACTCCCTGCTGTAACGTTGATGTTGTTCAGGTACTTTAGCTAAGCATTTTGAAATCACCTTTGTATATCTACCCCCTAGAGTTTTTTCAGTCACAGCTGATGACTTCAGAGTTACTTATTCTAGAAGATGGATGCAGAAAAAACATTTCTGAGAGAAAAGCAACAATTGTAAAAGTAAATATAAACAAGCATATATGTCTTTGTTTAACTGATGCTGTTGGGTTTAAAGGAGACACTCTCTCAAAAGTTGCTTGTAACCTCCAAAATATAGTATTCATGTTACAGAAAAACAGAATAAAGAATTCAAAGGTATGAGAATGTACACTTATTCAAGGAACCCTCCGAATTAGTCATACAGGTTTAAAGCAGGCCTAGAACAGTTTTGTATTGTTATACTTTGTTCATAATTGCTCTATTTATTCTGCAAAGTTTAGCAAAGTTGAAGTGTGTGTAATTGGCTTGTTGTACCTGTTTACAAATTGATCATTCACATTTAATTTTTAAACCATTCTCTGATACTTTTTGTACATTTTAAAGTATTTCTCATCACAACACATACACACAAAAATTAAGAAGATCAGCACAGAATTTCTCGCTCTTTTTTTCTTTTCTATAGAAAGCTAGATATAACAACACTTGTATATTCCCATACCAGCGTATTCATAGCATAGATAGGATGGTCCAGTGGTGCGTTTGGGAACATCAGCTTAAAGCAACCCTCTGTGGACCTAAAACAAATGATTAGGGTTTTGCAACAAAAACAAAAACAGGAGAGAAATAGATAAACAGCCAAATAAGCTAACAATGTCTGTCACCTGGGAAAGGATTCACTGAAGGGCTTCATGCATACAGTGAACATAGGCAAAATAAATAAACAAATCCAAGTGCCTGTTACACACTTATTAGACAACTGAAAACAAATAAGAAAATACATGATAATATCTCCAAGATACTCATTAGAGGTAGAGCAGAAGCTTGCATTCTTTGAATTTTCGTTTTGTTGTTTGGCTGTTCTACAAGAGACCTAACATTATGTTTTCTACTTGCTATATTGCCTAAATAAAATAATACACATAACAAAATTGGCCTTGAATTTAGTTTGTTCTTACAAACACCTCCACAGCTTGGGGTTCTGGCAGTATAAAGGGCAGTATGACTTCTACTGGGCCAAGCAGGGACTCAACAAGTAAGGAACTGCAGAGAGCCAAGAGCAGGTTCTGATCCTCTAGATGGCAGCTGCAGGAGGCAAGGGAGGTGGAACTGGACAGCCTTCATTGGGTAAGTTTGAGGGCAATTTCTTACTTGGTCCCTTACATGGACTTGGCCCACAGATGTCAGTGACAAGACGAATGCCATGATGTATATTTTGGTCAGCCTGAGTTTTAGTCCCTGCTCTGTGCTTCCCTATCTACTTGTATAAACAAGAAAAGTAACTCCTTAGACGAACAGACTTTACAAGGTTTTCAGATACTCTAACAACAGAGACTAAATAATAAACTTCTTTGGGGAGAGGAAGGGAGGGAAGTTTCACACAAATTCCTCAATAGCAGCTTATGAACTCATGTTTTTTCTTCTTTGGACTTAAAAGGTAAATGTTTTACAGTTTGTTGAATGGCTAAGCTCAAAATGTCCCAGGGTTGCAAAACAACATATTCAAGACTGTCTTACTGGTCTGCTTCTCTCTACAGGTTACACCAATACCAGATCTTATGGAGACTGATTTCCAAACCATTAAAGTCTCTTCCATGTGGCTAAAAACAGCTCTTCCACCATTCTGCCTTAAAATCTGCTGACAGCTAGAACTAATTCCACATAATAGCTTAGCTTCTAGTACAACATATTGCTGGAAATATAAATAATCAGAGATTCACCACGTTATTGAAGATTGTCTAGTATAATCTGTGTTCTCAGCACAGGGTCACCTACAGCTGGTTGATCAGAGTTGTGTCCTGCCAGAAAAACTCTGCAGGGAAACCTCTTCCAGTGACTGTCCTCACAGTGAAAAGTGAAAAAAAAAAATCTCATCTTAAAATAGTTTTTCCTATATTTCAGTTTGTGTCCACTGTCTCCTGTCCTGTCACTGAATACCACTAAGAAGAATCTGGCTCCATCTTCTTTACTCCCTTCTCCTATTGGTTATTTCTAAGCATTGACCAGATTTTCCCGAGCCTTCTCTTCTCCAGGCTGAATGAGCCCAGTTCTCTCCCCTCTCCTCATGCGGGAAATTCTCCAATTCTTTAATCATTTCTGTGGCCCTTCACTGGGCTTGCACCAGAATGTCCACATATCTCTTGCACTTGGGAGCTCAGAACAGGACCCAGTGCTCTAGCTATGGTCTCAGCAGTGCTGAACTGAGAATAAGGAGCAACTCCCTCAGCCTGCTGGTAACAATCTTCCTAATCCAGCCCAGGATGTGGTTTTCCTTTTTAGATGCCAAGGCACATTGCTTCGTGTTCACCAGGGCCCCCAGGGCCTTTCCTGTAAAGTTGTTCATTCTGCAGTCAGGCCCCAGCCTGCATAGGGCGGGAGGGTTTACTGATTTCCAGGAAGATCCTATAAATCTCCAGGAATTCTCATGCTAAACGAATGGTAGGTGATTAAATGAATACAGCAGTACAAAAAAAATTATCCAATATAATTTCTGTACAAGTGTCAAGGTGCATGTTAATACTCCAAAAGAGTGCAAAGAAACAACAATAGCTGCCTCTATAATTGATTCTGTCTATTTCTGTTTACAAGTGGACAGTAAGGTGGATTGAGAACTGGCTGGATGGCGGAGACCAGAGGGTGATGATAAATTGGGTTGAGTCTGGTTGGCTACCTGAGGCCAGTGGTGTCCTGCAGGGGTCGGTACTGGACCCGGTGCTCTTCAACTTGTTCATCAATTACTGGGACGAGGGCACAGAGTGCACCCTCAGCAAGTTTGCAGATGACACCAAACTGGGAGCAGTGGCCTACACTCCCAAGGGCTGTGCTGCCATTCAGAGAGACCTAGACAGGATGGAGAGTTGGGCAGAGAGGAACCTCATGAGGCTCAACAAGGACAAGTGCAGGGTCCTGCACCTGGGGAGGAATAATCCCAGGCACCAGATTAGGGGTTGACCTGCTGGAAAGCAGCTCTGCAGACAGGGATTTGGGAGTCCTGATTGACAACAAGTTAACCATGAGCCAGTAGTATGCCCAGGAAGGCCAATGGGATCTTGGCTGCACCAGGAGGAGTGTTGCCAGCAGGTCAAGGGAGGGGATCCTGCCCTCAGCTCCCTCAGCTCTGGCGAGGCCGCACTTGGAGTACTGGGTGCAGTTCTGGGCTCCCCAGTACAAGAAGGACATGGAGCTTCTAGAGAGGGTCCAGCGGAGAGCCATGAGGATGATTAAGGGACTGGAGCATTTGTCATATGAGCAAAGACTAAGCGAGCTGGGCCTGTTTAGCCTGGAGAAGAGAAGGCTGAGAGGAGATTTGATCAATATGTTCAAGTACCTGAGGGGTGACTGTAGGGAGGATGGGGCCAGGCTCTTCTCCATAGTGGCCGATGACAGGTGCAACTTGAAACATAGGAAGTTTAATCTCCATATGAGGAAGAACTTCTTTCCTGTGAGGGTGACAGAGCCCTGGAACAGGCTGCCCAGAGAGGTTGTGGAGTCTCCTTCTCTGGAGACCTTCCAAACCCGCCTGGATGCCACCCTGTGCCACGTGCTCTAGGTGACCCTGCGTGTGCAGGGGGGCTGGACTAGATGATCTCTAGAAATCCTTTTCAACTGTAATCATTCTTGACCATTCTGTAATTATGCTACTGTGCAAGTTAGATTTAGCTATGCTTCTTTTCCTCTCTTTTTGTGCAAGTGTGTGTGTAGAAATACATGTTACTGATTTCTGTTGTTGTTTATACATTACAAAATAACATGAATATTTCATTATGCAGCTAAATTTACATCAGATTACAATTATGGATTCCTCCACAAATGCAGTCTATTTTGGACTTGGCATTCAATTTCCTTTTAGACCATATTAAATAGGTGCTTCTTTGCAAGGAATTACTCTCGTAAAACTCAATATTCTTATGTAGGAATCCTGCAAAAGTTTTGACTCTAAATACAGTGAACAGGAAAAATTTTATCTACTTGTGCTTCAAGTATCAGTTGTCAGATGTACACCTACCTGAAAACATAGACAAGGTAATCAAATCATCAGAAAAATAAAAGAACTAATATAATGCAAGTGAGCAAAATTTCATAAAAAGTCAAGTTTGAATTAGCTTTCAGGTCTGAAAAGATAAAGAAATAGATTGGAAAATGTAGATTTGTCTTTTTTTCTGATTAAAGCAAAGCTGAATATTACGTCAATCTATTCTTTCTACTGCAGATAGAGGTGTTAAAGATTTCACCAGTTAACTGTTAAAGTTACTGGCTTGAATATACTCAAGCCAGTGTAGTTCAGTTGCAGACCTTCAACATAAGAAGTTATGTATGGTCTGTCTCAGGCTATTCACTAATAGGCAAGATTTTAATTATGAAATCACTGAAATTAATGAAAAATATTAGAAGGCAATGATATCAACATCCTTAGTGGGATGAAAAGAAGATGCAAACTTTTTTTTTCTTTTTCTTTTTTTTTTTGTGCTTGGTGAGTTTTCCTTTTTAATCTGTGCTAGATCCTGATTCCATCAAGCTTTGCAGTATTCCTGCCTAGACCTTTTATTCAGAAGTCTCGGAGCACTTACTAAATATAATGACAGCTGGTGTTAATGATAATAAAATGCTGATAATTCCTATGTAAATTTATCTTTTTTTAAGCTTGATTTCCTACAGAAACAAGACTTATGCAGCCGTTCATTGTGTTATTGCCACTCCCCTCCTCCCTAAACACACTTTGAAACCTTGGCCTATAAGCTTTGTATATATAGCTGAATATCCATTCAGAAATAATAAGTTTACATTTGATGGTTCAAATTTTACAGTCAAAAACTGTAACAGGCTTGTAGCTGGCAAAATGTTCTGAATGAGAAAGTGACAGGTAAAAACAGGGATAACACGACAGCTTGTTATAACTCAGTTGAGCAATCGTTGAATAAAGAGATGCCATAGGAAACCAGGTTTCCTTAGTGCTGGTGTTCATGGATCTATTTGTTTATTATTTGGATCAGTAATAAACCTTCATCAACTTAAACAGTGCTACTTTTATGATGGAACAGTTCAGACCAGCATACTGGAGTGTGTTTAACAAACGTGTATATGATCATATTCCCTTCTGTACAAAATTAGTGCTTGTCCTCAAGTCATTGCAATCAGCTGCATTAGAATAAATGTACCACCACCCTCTGCTGGTGAGGGTTTCATCTACAGTCAGCTGAATGAGAAGGCTAGGTTCATGAAAAGAGAGGGCACACAAAGCTGCAAAAAGTAACTTTTCTAGATAAACATCACCTTCAGCGTCACGTGAGACATTGCACTGGCCACCAAAATTTCCCATAAAACAGCAAGGCAAAGTTGGGTGCATCAGAACTGAAATTGCAATAACGTGCAGGAAATTCCTGAAAGCCAAACAGTAATAACGAATCCTCAGTCTGTTGGGGTTTTTTTCCACTAAGTTTCACTTGTTTGTTGTTGTTCCTAGGGTTTGTAGATTTTGGAGGGAAGGAGACAAGCTCTAAAGATTTTGATTTTGTTGATGAAAGACCAAATTCTAATCCTGTTGATCATGCTACACTTAAGACTACACTGTGCAGCACACGAGTTCTAGGAGCTCTTGGTGTGTTCCTCCACCTCCTCAGTTTCCTATATATCTTAAAGACTGGTACAATATGGGCAAAAATCCTAACGACATCAGGTATCATTTGGACAAGGAAAATCTGTAGGATAAGACTGCATCATTTTAATACTGCTTATTTGTTGAATATTATTGAATTCTGCCTTTTTTATAGTTATTTTTACAAAAAAAAATACACATAAAGCACATGCACGGGACCTTAATTTCCTTGGAATTCAAAAGGCATATTTGAATTCCTACTCCTTTGCTTGTATGGGTTCAGGTTATTCTGAACATATTAGAAATGTTTGCTCTATTTGCAATATACATTGACTAAGAGCCATTTTAAACAAAGAACTCTTGATAGTTCTAACACAATCCACCAGAAAAACCTTTGAAACATTTGATAAAAAAGGCAGCTGCTCAAATACCAAGGTCAAGAGTACTAAATGAGTAACAGATGGTACAGACTACCTTTGGCCAACTAAATCAAGCCCAAGCAATTCACTACCCAGTTGTGCAGAAGAGTGGAAATACAGACAGATTCAAGTGAAGGGAAAAATGCATCATGGCCTGAGGGTTCTAGCAAGGAACTTTTGTTAATGGACCACCACCTCTACTTCTATGAAACTGTTCTATTTCAGATCCACGAGCAATAAAATCTCTTTCTGGAAAAACATAATATGAGATGATATATTTGCATATCTGTTTTTTTGTAGTATTCATGCTACTAAAAAAAAATATATAGCTTCATATATTAAATTACGTATCTTCACATGTAAAAATGTATGCAATCCTGGTCATCGTGTCTCAGAAAGGATTAAATATTACAAACATGAATTTAGAGGTAAGATGAAAAGATAATAGAAGCACAAACCGCATGGGATAATGGAAGTGAAAAAAAAAAAAAAAACATAATTTTGCACAGGTAACTTCATTCGCTAGGTTTCAATGGTGCATGGAGACTGCTTTCTTCCAAATGCAGCAGTTCAGATTGTCAAAAAAATAGACTTCTCAACTATTTTCTCATGTGGGGATGTGTGGAGAATATGATAGAAGGCACCAGCAAGGTAGAGGGGGAGAACAAGCACCCATCACTCTCTCAGGCTCTAGCAGACACCAGCTGGAACCAGCAGATGACAAGTTCAAAACAAATAAGAGATGATGGTTTCCCACACAGCGTGCAGCTAGTCATGAAGGTCTTCGCTGCAGGATGCTATGAATGCTAAATTTCATGTCTCTGAAAAGCAACTAGACAAATTCATAGTGGAAAAACACAGTGGAGACCATGAAGTATAAAGACCTCTAGCTCTGGTCTGATGCAACTTGTCACTGTGTTATCTTATTTTTTTTCTTGACAACTAGCTAAAGCTAGAAGTAGAATATTAGTCTAAGTGGCTCTTTGCCCTTATTTGGTACAGCCTCATCTTTTCCAAAACTGGAGGGGCTGGGTTTACCCCTTGCTCAGACTTTGCCTAACCTTCCAGGAACTCTGAATTCCTCACTGCCTCCATAAAGTTCCCTGTGTATCTAAACACCTTCTTCTGAAGATGTGCAGCCTTACAACAACCTTGACAGCATTATGCTACTTAGCTTATTCTCATGCTGATCTTAAAGCTACACATTTGTCTTTCTCTCTACTCTGTTATCAGCTGGTGCTCTCAGTGCACCCCTGACAGTCAACAGCCAATGGCAGCCAGTGTCATCCCATCCCACCTCTCCCATCTCACGTTCCTTGAGCCACCAAAATAGGTAAAATTGGATACAACTTCCTGGCTAGGTTTTTCATTTGAATGTTGTAACATAACCACTAGATGGAGCACGAAGTGAACTTTCATTCATCTCTAGACCAATCAATTATTCCAAAAAAAACAAAAACATTTTTTTTTTTCCCCATGGGATGGCTTGAGAATAAAATACTCACTGTCTGCTGATCAGGGTATTCTCAAGAAAGCGAGGGAAGAGAGTGCCAATCTGTTTAGATAGAGAAGAACTGAGCATAGGCCCCTTATATTCTGGGTGAGCTCTCTGACTACTAGGCAGTTACACATAAAGACAGAGCCAAAATTTATTTCATTAGTTTGGAAGAGAAGACCGATTCCTTTACGTATCTCACTCCACAAGAAAATTCTGTGTTTCAAATCTAACACATGGAGAAGTACCATGTTCAAGGGTAAGACGAAGAGCCTTGTGGTACTTTTCAGGTTACCCCTTTCTGGAGCACTTCCTATTAGTTTGGGGCCAAACTCTTCTTGGTATAGCCACTGATAGGACAAGGGGTAATAGGTACAAGTCGAAACACATGAAGTTCCACCTCCATATGAGGAAGAACTTCTTTACTCTGAGGGTGACAGAGCCCTGGAACAGGCTGCCCAGAGAGAGGTTGTGGAGTCTCCTTCTCTGGAGACCTTCCAAACCCGCTTGGATGCCACCCTGTGCCACATGCTCTAGGTGACCCTGCGTGTGCAGGGGGTTGGACTAGATGGTCTCTGAAGGTCCCTTCCAACTTCAATCATTCTATGATTCTGTAATTAGTTTAGGCTTAAGGATAGCATGAGATGAAGTTCTGCTGGGTTTGAATCTTCCTCTTGCATTCCTAGTTACAGGCTGTGAAATTCACTTAACTATTTTTTTTTTAAGCTTTGTCTACATGACAGAGGATTAGGAAATTAAAGTGAAGAGATCACACAATGACCATTACAGTGAAGAAAAGAGGAATGTAAGAAACTTTGCTCCAAAATGGTGCTGGTATGACACTGCAGATCATGTTGCCATAGCTTTGGATATGCATTTGCTAATAGTCTACAACTACTGTTCCCAGGCAGCTCCTTGCTCAACACTTAGCTCTGAAAAGGGATATGGTCCCCTCTGGTCTTTGGACACAATGCTTGTGTGACTTCTCAACGTAGCTCTATCAAAATCTGAATCTATCAAAATCTATCAACTGAAATGAAACACCTTAAAAGTATTCAGCCATTAGATTTGGGAAGCCAGAAACTTCCAGCAAAGAGGTGATCTGAGGACAAAAGGAGGTAATTTCTTCAGTCAGCACAAATGCAGCTGGAACAGGACACATGTCACAGTCTAATTCGTAAAAACAATAATAATAATAAAAAAAAGAAACTACTAGCTAGGATGAAAAACCGAGCAATAATGGTAGTTTAAAAACAAAACAAAAAAACAAAGATAGTTTACTTTCAGAATATTAGGTTTGAACTGAGAACAGGACATCCAGAAAGACAGGCTGAAATGTGAAACTAAATTGGGAGAGACAGAATGGGGTGAGGAGGTAAGCTTGGGAGTTGTCTGCAAAAAGAAGCCAACAGAAGCTCTCAGAATGCTTTATATCATTCATATACAAAAAATAGGGAGAGAAAAGGGAGCAAAAGCAGGACCCCTGAAAGCCTGTGAAAGAGTTCAAATAAGAAGAGAAAAAAATACATTAATGGAGATTCTGAAGCAGCAACCAGGGAAATAAGATGGAACCAACAGAACAAAGAGTACGGATTCATCAGAAATGAAAAAGAATGAGAAATGAAAAAGAGCAAGAATACAGGAAAATGACAGGCTTATCTGTTTGGAAAGAAATTGGTTGACTAAACAGAGTAAGAATTAAAAACAGAATCCATTTCTTTTATACATTCACATGCAGTCCTGAGGTTTTCTTCAACCATTTCAATGAAGCTGAATATTATAAAAATACTTATAGGAAGCCCTTGAAAAAGCCTCTCCCAGACTTACCCTTTCTGAAGAAGGAATTATTGAATTATATGGAGTTATTTTAATGTTCTCCAGGAATCTGTGTGCCCCAAGTGTATCCATATATAGTCATCTTTTACATTTCGTTATTAGAACAGAGTATACTGTATTCTCTCTCAAACAATACAGACTGTGGATAGTTTTATTTATTATTTTACTTCAGATTTCTAATTTCCAGATTCTCCCTCCATTAAAAAAAAGAAAAATAACGCTTCTTACATAAATAAGGTCATTTCAGGTACAATTTGAACAAATTAGCAGCTATTATGCTGTTACTCACTGAGGAAGTAAGGCTGCTCACTTATTCAATTATGACACTGCCTATTTCATTTTCTGGCTTTTGTCTTTCTGGCTAATGCTGTATCACAATCCTTTCACCTTAGAAAATGATGTATAATCATCTGTCAGCACACAGATGCATTCCTGAGTGTACTATCTCAACTCAAAGGGCTGTGCTACCACAGACCAAGCCTAAGACAAACAGTATGACTTTTACTTATATGCATATATATAAAAGGGAATGAATTTTCTCCCTTTTTCCCTAGTGTGATGCTTACTGTCTACCTTAAAATAGCATATTATCCTGTAGTTATGCAATTATGCATAATAAAATTTTATTAACATCTACTAGAGTGAGGAGGAAGACATGTTATAGCCCAAACTAGCCATATGATATTGCATAGCTAACTTGTTAATATTCAGACTGCTTTGAAAATATGTCTTTTATCTGTACATTTCATATTCTGACTGCTTATATACTACAAAAATTCCTGGGTTTAATTAACAGAAAAAGTAAAAACAAAAGTAGCTGAGAACCACCTAATTATCAGGTTCCATTTTAAAGTTTTCTGTTTCTTGCTTCATTCACTCCCTCTGTTGGGAGACTATTTGAAGTAGAAATTGCACTGCTATGCTACTATATTTATTCCATTTTTTTTTTTTAAACTCTAGCCTACTTCAGGGCAAGCATATAATTATTAGTTCTTGATTCGGATTTTTTTTTCTCAGTTTAAAAAGCTTTTAATATTCAATTTAAAAAGCATTTCCCCTGTGTATTTATAAATAATATTTGAAATTCTTTGTCTTCATTTTGACAGTTTAAAATCCTTCAATTCCTTCCTTATTGCTCTGATTGTCTTTAGAGCCCTTCTTTGCACCCTTTGTGGATTGTAACATACATCTCAATCTGAATGCTGGTGATGGGTTAGGACAGCATTCCAAAATACTCTTAGTGGTTTGGGCATAGGTGTTAACAATCCCTGTGGCTTTTGCTTCATATAAGTAATTAGATACCTTCCTATATCTGTTAGGGTCATACTTGCCTTTTTCCTCTCTCCTCAAAAAAACAAATAAAAAACCTATCCCTCGCCTTTTTGGGATGGAGTGCATCAGGGTACTCTTTCACCTCAGGCTGTTGAGTCTTTCTTTTCCTTGCATCGTGATAACATTGATTCTCTTTTTTCCTGTCTATATCTCCATCTTTGTAGTTGCTCAGACTCCTTTTGGAAAAGAAAACTATTCATGGTTCATGGGTTGGACTAGATGATCTGTAGAGGTCCCTTCCAACCCTAAGCATTCTATGATTCTATGATTCTATGATTCATGTTCTTCTTCCCATCTCCAGTGTCTTTAATCTTGGCCCATCTTTGCTTCCCAGTACTTTCAGATCACTTTCGACTTCCTTATTCTCTTTTCATATATATACATATATGTATATATATGAATATGTATACACACACACACAAATCCTACTTAATTTCCTTTTTAAGGTTAAAATCAGCTGGGCTTCTGGCAATTTTCATTTTATCCCTGCACTTTCTGACCTCCAAGCTGTATCTTTCTTTGTCAATCAGATTCTTTTTCCATTTCTGTATTTGGTTATTCTTCTTGCTTAGGACAATCAAGGAAATAGGACCTGCCTTGCTTCTCACAAGCAGCACTCAGCATTTTACAAGATCATACCCTGCAATGGATTTAAAATAGTCTAAACTGACTGTGCATAAATGAAGGCTTAAAATGAAAACAAGGTTCTTGGTCCATCAAAGAAATGATGTTCTGAAACTGCTTCCCCGATAGAAAACTCATTTTAGGAATAATATTTTCATAGTCTGTAGCAGCAAATCACAATAGATCTTGTTTCTATTCAGCGTTCTTCCTTATTCAAAACAAAAATGTCAGTTCTTAAACAAATGAACATATGAAGCTCTATGCAGTCACTTATCGGTACTGCTTACAATTACAAAAAACACATTTACATGCCGCACCAATCCTGAGAACATCACAGTACCAAGGAAGTCAAGCTTTACTGGGCTGCCTTAGTTACCCAATAATATCCCAAAACTACCATAGGATTGCATACCTACATATCAGACAAAACTACATTAGCTGCTTGAATTTATATCTCTGCCCACAGAGGAAGACAAATTTATTATTGTTTGTAGTCATCAGCTCAGATCTTTGTGTTCACCCTGTTCACTGCATAAAAGCATAAATGCACTGAATAGAGCGAAGTGGCAAGGAGTAAAGCTCTTAGGGTGTTAGTTATCACACCATGGTCTCACTGGGAGAAAACTGTTTTTTGTAAGTTTTGAGGACAACTCACTTGCATCTGCAAGGTTTGTTGCTAGTCAATGACAGCTCCAAGACAAGGAAGATATATATTATTTGCCTGTATGGAGCTGGCATATATAAGACTATAATACAGCTGAAAAGAAATTCAGTTTGCTCGAGTCTCAGATATTTGTTTTATTCAAGAACCATTTAAGAGGTGAAAGTTATTTTGTGCTGCTAGTTCTAACAGCAGTTATTTCAAACCCCCAAATCCTTTGGGATTTGTTACAAGCAGAGAAATTTAGATGTAAACTTTCCCCATATAGCTCCTCAAAACAACAACGAGACTTGTCTGGCTCATTGAGAACAGAGGCTACATGAGAAGTCCAGCTTAGAGCTCTTTGGATCTACAGTTTTGAATCAGACTTTTCAGTCTGGGACAAGTGTGTTTTGTTCTTTTTTGTGTGTGTGTACACAGGTTTGCGCTCTTGCCAGAGTCACTGCCGCAAATCATAAGTTTAAGGTAGCCATGAGAACACATTAGTCTTGTATTACAACTGCTCAGACTGCATTTGGTTTTACAAGTTGTGCAAGTAACAGCTTTTAAAAGCTGCTATTCTATTTGAAAGCCATGCCAGAAAGCATAATATTCAGACAAAATGGTGGAAATTCCAACAAAATGCTGGAAATTCATGAGGATTGGAACCATCAATGCGTAGTTAAATATCTCTTTATGTTTAGTGATAATCAGTGATTGATTTGGGTGTCTAGGACATTTCCATTAAAACTTCAGGTGATCTTTCTTTTAATCTAATTTTGAAACTTTTCATGCAGCTCTGACACTTTTAGGGTCTCTATCCTTTATTGATCTTCCTATTTTCATAGAATTTGAAGGAACTTAATTCTGTTTTTTTATTCCAGTCCCTTAATACCTGCAGTATCTGGACATGTGGAAACACCAGGTATGATCATGGCAGCTTGGTGTCTACAGGCTTAAACAGGAAAAATATCTTTAAGGATGCCTGCTTTCCTTAAATCAAACATCTTAATATTTTAGAGCCAGGAACAGAATGAAAGGAAAATGAGGGCCTCTGGTTTGGCTGCCTCAAACTAAGTTTTTTTTAAAATTCCATGTTTTTAAATGTTTTATTCCTATCTGCATGATGACAGACAAAACAAACTATTTTAAGAGATTCTGTCAGTCTTAATACTATATCTCAAATCTGATATTCTACAGCCTTTTCTCCAATTAGCAATTTTTTTTACATAGATGTGATTTTTTTAAAAAACATTTTCTGACCCTGTTTTCCATAGGTCATTTACTTGCTGGTTTTACTGATGTATGTAATTTCTCCTGAGAAATCAGCAGCAAAAAGAAAAACACCAAGACTTACATTGTTTTCAGCAGGTCTAGAGCAGGAAAGCAGAACTGATGTTTCCTTACATCATGTCAGTAAGATGCAATTAGAAAGCTATTGTATATTCTTAGGATTTCAGGAAACTGTTAGCAGCCACAGCTGTCATAAAAGATCTGCCACAGGGAAAATGGTGGTTTTCAGTTGTTAGTGATAAGCCAAAGATGGACAGAATCTGCAGTTCTTCTCAGGAGTGATGATTCTAAGATATGGCTTTGGTATCAGTGCCAGATCTGAGATTTCATCTACTCAACACAGGTAGTTTTTGTTTCGCAGAGCAAATCAAGGAATGGCCTTACCATGCTAACTCAGAATAGGATCTGTTAGGAGAAAGGAAAATGGAGCACACCAAACAGACCGAGTAGTTACTAATTGTTGATGTTTCACTGCTGCCTAATAGTCACTTAAGAAAAAAAAAAAACAAAAAACAAAAACAAAACATAAATCTGTCAGCACTATATTTACCAAGTCTTTCACTATGGGGCACAAAATGGAAAGTGTTTTATTTTTCTAAAGCCTTACTCACTCCAGGGAGTTGATGATGGATGAGATGAAACATGCTGACTTAGTATTTTCATCACCTGTCTTGTTGCACTCTCTCCAGACTTGTACTGAAGGCTGTTTCCAAAAATTTCAGCCACAGCACAGTACTTTTGCTTTTCTTTTTACCATAGACTATATCCAACTCCAAAATGTCACCTGCGCTAGAGCTGGAGGCTGGCGCTTCTTATGAAGCTTTCATTACACCAAAGCAAACATAAGCATATTCCAAAAAAGATGAAACAGTAAAATTGTCACCTTGCAAAGGTATCAGGGCCTATAATGAAGAAATGTTGGCTTAGAATAGCACATCTCTAACAAGATTAAAATAGGAGGTCCTCAAGAGAATAGAGACAGTTTTGCCCTATGTCCATACAAATTAAATAACCCCTATATGGCAGACTGTAAACACTGAATGAATCCAGTCATACACAGAGCTGCAGAGAATGTGGCAGAGCAAGGGGTCTGAATGAATGTGGAAGCTTTCTCCATCTTACATTTCTTTTTATTTCACTCCAGGTACCTAAAAGGTCCTCCGCAGAGTGGACTTCCCTTCACACAGGAAATTTCGCTGGCTTAAAACAGGACTCCAAACAGGCATTGGGAAGGGGAGAAGAGGTTGTGTCCATCTGCAACAGAACTGGAGTCTAACACTGCAGCCCTCCACAACTTCAGGATACCCAGCTCACTCAGCACAGTGTATCTAAGCTTCCCCCAGTGCCCCTCAGCTGTCCCATTTTGCTTGCTGAAATCTTCCTGCAGTTTGCACACCTTCAAGAAATAATCAGCACCTCTTGCTGCTAGCTCATCACAATGAAAACCTCTACCTCGCCAGCCAGGACACTAGGAAACAACACATCCAGACAGCTGTGCAGAACAACTAGAGCATCTCCTGTTTTCTAGAAGAAATTCCAACTGGCCCAAATTCTGTGCCTCAGATTTACACAGTTCTAATAGTGCGTTGAAGTAAATTTCCTTGAGTAAATTATTCCCAACTATTTCTGTCAGCTGTGACCCTTAAGATGTCCCTTTCATTTCCAATGACTGAAAACTCGGTCCGCAATATGTTCTTTGAAGACCCCTGGTGGTAAAGGCTGAGCACTAACCTTCTCTTAGCAATTCCAGCACAGTGTAAGCATGAAAATCACGCTGAGAGCTTCACACACTGATTTTGCACGGTGATCCTCTGCCCCTTGGAACATTTTGCCTGGTGATCAGCTGCTGCTTTGCTCTCGGACAGTGAAATGCTGGGACTAATGTATTGCTGCTGTTGTAATATCCAGCATTATAAACAACTGCAAAACTACAGCTGAGAAAATAATAACTTTGGCTTCCTTTTATGCTCCCTGGAGAATCACTGAGGAGGTTGGGATTTCTTTAGATGTTCTCATTATGTGAGCTGCTTTCAAGGGCTGCTTGCTGTTGTGTAAGGCTTATCTACAAATTGCAACTACTTTAGACAGAACATTTGAGAAAAAAACAATCTTTAAGAAAGTCAAATTAATAATCACCATTTCAATTTCTGTCTTTTGCCTCTCTCCCATCTTACCTACAGGGCTGAGTCATACATATTTCCACCTTCCTACCTATCTATCTTCCTAAGAAAAAACATAAATTAATATTCTATTTTCCTGTTGTTTTCTCTTCTTCTGTTGATGTCAGGCTCAGGTGCACAGAACAAGCCAACCTATTCTACCCATCTCAGAATCTGACCACATTTGAGTACACCAGTCCTGGTTATACTTTTTTGGGGTGTGTGTGGGGGGGAATGCTACATGCTAACTAATGATAAAATCTTATTTTTCAAGATGTCAAACTGTATCTCTCAAAGGCCCAATACCAGCTGATTTTTTTAAAAAATAAATAAGCTTATCATGTAGCTAAAAACCTATCAAAATAGTTTTCTTTGGGCTTCTTCCCTAAATAAGGACAGTAACAGCCATAAAATCATAACACTAACAATGTAAAAGATTAAGTGGCATCCTACTATTTCCAGATGTTTTAGATGGAGTACATCCATTCCTCTCAGTCAGCAATGGCCACACATACAGAAAATGAAGGCGTTGGGTGCATAAGGAAAAGATTCTGTCAAAGCTGGATTCCATGTATTGGGCTGGCGTTGGAATCCTCTTTTCTGAAGGAGATGCATTTTCTTCTTCAGTAACATCAGTGAAAAACAGCACATGTGATGACAAGGCCAGTCACCAGCTGGACTGTTTCAGTGTTTAAAAAGGGTAAATCTGAGGTCTCCATCTCTGGAAGCCACAGCTCACACATTCCCCTAAACGATGAGCACTTCGGCTACATGAGCCACTTCGTTGTTTATTTGAAGAGCTGCTGGAGCTCCACCAAGCTCCAAGATAACTATTACATTCTGATGGAGTCTGGCTCCACTGTTGGTCATAATGTATCTACATGACAACTCAGTCTGAACAGCAGAATCAAACTTGCTTCTCACTATGAATAAAATTATATTTGTCTAGAAAAATACCAAACAAGAAATATGGCAAGGTGTACAAATATTTAAAGTGTTGTAATGGCTTTACTTACTTAGAAAACACCCTGTTATTTCTTATTTAAACTATCCTATAAGCCCCTCATAGCAGAGGTTGTAGTCTAGACCCTCCAAGCATTTTACATTTCATGGATGACTAACCCAAATACTTTGCATTTCCTATACTAATAAAATATTTTGAAAGGGAAACTAGAGAAAAATGAACAAGTCAGAAGAACACAGCAAGGGATGTAGAGGTAAGCAGCAGCAGCAATACTTGAACTTATCTGAGAATATCAGAACACCATCTAAATAGCTGTGATTTAAACGGCCACAACAGCCATTCAAGTGGTCATATAAAGGTGTCCGTACAGATCTGAGATGTGCACAATTAAGGGAAAAAGAAAGTATTCACACTCCAGAGTAGCAGGAGGAAAGCAAGGAAGAGCAAGGGAAAAAGAAATAGCTTATCTTTTTCTCTGGGATTATATAAAAGCTTACAACAAAATCAGAAAAGGCTAGGAACATATCTGGTTCAGTAGAGAGGTTACACTGAAATAATAATAAAAAAAGTTTATAAAGAGGCTCACTGCAATGTTTTCAGCAAGATTCCTGTGTTATCCAATCTAGAAAGCCAAAGATTATCTCAGAGGCATCAGAAAAATCAAGACGGACAAAATGAACCCCTACAGGTGAATCTACATACAGTTCAATTATCTTAAACACAGCTTGTTCAGATTTCTGTAGCACTGCTTCCTACCATTAAATCCTATAAGTGTAGCTGTCTAGCAGAAAAGTTGTTGACAAAGAAAGGTAACCTTATCTTTGCCTTGAGCAGATAGGACCACAAATTGTTTTTGCTATTGCTTTCAATGTCAAGTTGCATTCTTTAAGTTTGGCTTTTATAAGTTAAAAGAAGTTGTGCCAAATTGTATCAGTTACACAAATATAAAAATACGGAACTCCACTGACTCGAGCTGAGTAGCTTTTAACCCCTAAATATAACACTGTGACATCAGTACACAAGGTTCTACTTTACAGACCTTTTCTCTTACCCAGCCTCAAAAGAAACTGATTGTTTCCCTTTTAAGCAATCGCAGAAGTGGATGTAATACACAGGCTTCAAAGTACTGAACTGACTAGCCCTGATACTAGTTGTAATAATCCCATGTTGTCGTGGAAATCATTGCAAGGTCACTCGTGTTGATTCTTCTAGAACAGGATTGTGAAGAAGACAATAGTTAATGTGATTTCCATTACCCAAAAAAGTGCACTTTATAGACAAGGATATAGTTTTAATAATAATCTAGGATGGTATAAGAAAATAAGCAAGGCAAGCTTGTAGACAGTACAATTGATCTTTGCTTAGATCAACTCAGACAGTCAGAATAATATCATACAAGCTTCTGGACATTTATCCCTTCCCCATACTGATTACAAGTTTCTACTATGATGAATACATCACCAGCTATTTCTGACGACATATTTCCCAGATCACAGGTAGACAGCTTTTTGAATGTCAACAAGTAAATAATTCCAAGTGCCAATCAACATAAATTATAACTTGAGTTAAAACTCCCTCCAGCACTAAGCTATAGACTAATATATAGACCAATTTTCTTACATTCTTCTGATCTTGTAAAAGCAGATTTAAAATTTGTATGTTCAGTGGTCTTCAGATCTATCATAAGGAACAATTTAACATTTATTTAACAGTTTTATTAAAGACAGTGCCAGAGATCACAACATAGTTGACTTCTATCTAAAACTAAGTTCTCAATATCTTTTTAAGTTAGATTACAGGAAATTTTGGTATCCAACTGCTAAGTTTTCCAATTTACAAAAGTGTTCAAATATATACATTCAGTGAAAGATCAGCAAAGAACAGGGTCTGACCCTAGGTAACTTGAAGCCATCTAAGCTAGCCAGAAGTGGAACAATGAGGAAAGTTACATACAGAAGTGATCTGACACCTAAGAGATCCCACCATTAGCCAGACTAAAATCCTTTGTTGCTTCTCAACTTTCTTCAGTCATAAAATTAGGTACCCCACCACCAAAAATAAAAGGCAAAATCATCAGAAGTATCTAACACCTCAGTGACTACTTCCCTTTTCAGACCATGTCATAGACCTGCTTCAGATTGTTGCTTTGGACCTCTATTCCAAGCAAGTTATCTGGCCACTGCTTCATTTTCCAAGGCAGATCACTCAAGTTCCTCTGTTCAGTTTTTCAAAAGTACTGAAAAAAATAAAATAAAATTTATATTCCAGTAAGCAGGAAACTCTCGGTTCTAAGAGACAGGGGAATGAGATGAGGGGGCAGGAGGGGGATTTAAGTTCTTGGCCTCTAAATAACTAAAACACTTAAGTCTGCAGCAAAATGGGAAGGTCCTCTAATGTCACAGAAAGTCCAGTTATCTCGGAGCAATGCTGTCTCAGGCATTTTGCAAGAACAAAACACAAGCCCCGAGAACTGACATTTCCCCAAGCAATTTCACGAGCATGCATTTTGCATCCATGCATTTATAAAAATACGATGTTTTCTTCTGCATTTTGGTGCTTGACTGCTTATTAGTTAAGTCTTGAAACTATTTCAAGGCTGTATTTCCTCTTCTCCTCTCCCTCTCGTTGTTCTTGAAAGAACTGGAGTCCTGAATACACTAGCTAAGGAAACACGAGTTAGAGAAGCCACCGGTTCCAATTGCAAGTCATAATCTTCTTGAACCATCAACCTCATCTTGCTAAACCCTCGTAAATCCCCTGGCTTCTGCTCCTCTAATCATAAGGGTTAGAAGCTGCAAGGGTTGCTTTTCACTTCATTAAAATTCCCTTTTAATCTTCTATAATCTATTAGCACAGTGCATAAACACCCATCAGAAGCTTATTCCTTCTAATTTCACAAAAGGGGATAATTTTACTATACTTTCCACATTTCCAAAGTTAAGCTTCATTTCACACCCCCATAAACCTTGGTCAAGGGGATGAAGAGTTAAGCAGTTCAGCAAATGGCATTTACGGCTAAAGCTGGGTGCATTATTCACTGTGAGGCATTTATTTGGTGAAGTTAAACCTTGTTTTTTTCTCGAGAAATGTCTAAAAGCTGACCCCAAATGATTTCAGTATGTGATGCTGTCTTCAGAAAGTACATTTCCGACTGTGTTGTTGCCTGTATGCCCCTTGCGTGACTGGCGGTCTAAGTCAGACTAGATTAAATTTTCTTCCTGAGTGGGTGACTAAAACTTCTTTTAGATTGGAAAAACCATTTCTCCTTAGCACATACTGAAAAAGTCAGCTTCTTACAAATGCATTTTGAGAATTTCAGTGAGTAGATTAGCTATCTAAACTTGCATCCTCTTATTAATAAAGCATATTTTCATAAAAATACTGCCAACACCTTATGGATTTAAATAACTCTTAGCAGTTCTAGGTCAGATATGCTTTAAAATAAATCAAGTTTAATTTTTATTAAAACTATAAATAAATTATGTTGAAAAACATAATATATCTGCAATGTAAGCTTGCAACACAAACTATAAAATGCTTGCTATTTTACATCTTCCATCCAATCTCATTTTAAAAGATCTCAAGCAATGATTTTTCTTAATGATTAAAAAAAAAAAAAAAAAAATCTCACAGGTCTCTGAAAAGTAACATGAGAGTGATCTAAGAGAGTAACAATTTAGCAGCACTTTCCTTCCCTTACCTTCCTAGAGTTAGAGAAATAGATGGGAAAGACTGTGGAGGTCAACTAATCCAACCTCCTTCTCAAAGCAGGGATAACTTCCAAGCTCTGTTCCATTCTAGGCTCTTTGTACCCTTTGCTAAACACCTCACAGAAGAGCTCAATGAAAGTCAAAACAAATGAATTAACAAATTTCAACTTGATGTTGGCTATGTCTAGTTTATTATTCCTCTCCTCAGATTTCTCTTCTTGGTGCTTTATGTGCTCGTTTGCAAAACAAAGGACTACGGTTCTCGAGTTTTTAGTAGCCAGAAGCAAACAATCATGAATATTAAATTAACGTGTTATTCCTTATACTGGTGTAAGCATCAGCCATCTCCTCAGTTTCTAAAAATAGGCAACTTCCAGTCTCCAGAGCAATCACATTTTAAAGTGCACGAAACGGAGAGATGCACGAAGGCACTGCCTGCAAGCACACTCCACAGAGCTGCTATTTGCAAATTTTACAAGGCATGGATTTAGCAATGTAAGATACTTGTTCATGCAAGGATTCAGAAATCATTTGCTCATGTCCAGTTATTTGCATTACTGATTTGGTTCCACTGAAATAACCTTTTAAAACCAGAGATAATATGTTATTACATTAATATATTTATACATTAAATTCTACTATGTACATAAATCCCCTTGACTTCATCGGCATTTCCAGGTATGGAAGGCAGAGTGAGTTTCCTCACCCCCAGAGTATTTTAAATAGCAGAAATCAAAAGCCACACACATATATATTACTATAAATGTATATAAACACACCAATTCAGCAGTTACAATCATTATTTTAGCAAAAGATTCAACATACTGGCACCTGCGTAACTGAGATCACAATTTGTATCCTCTTAACTGCATTAGGAGCTTTTCAGAACAGTTTCCAAGTGAAAACTGAGTGACAGCAAAGTAAAGAACATAAGGTTAAACCTGCAAACCACATTTCCTTCGTTTTCTTTATAGTACTCAGAATAAATGTTTTCCTATTGCACTCTAAATTTTGATATTGAATGAATGAGTGTTTATTTGAAGGAAGAATAAAACAATAATAAAATCACACACTTTTTGCTCATGGAAGGGCTTTGTCTCCATTACATTTCAGGAGTCATGCTTCAAGCACTTCCTCCATGCAAGCCTATCTTATGTGGTATAAAGGAAAGTGGCTGAATTTAAAAGGCATCTTTTCCTCAAGCAACACAGAATGAGGAATTCACCTCAGATTTAAACAAGAAGCAAGCTTCGAAGTTAAAGTAATACAGGAAAAGTGATTAAGTGATGGCAAATCATTAAAATTTAGCAGTAAAAGCTCCACAGAAATATTGTCAGGCTCTTAAATCTTCCGTGCTGATTTCAGCAGTGCATCCCCCTAGACTTCAGCTCAGCTTTGTGCTCTGTTTGTTTCTTCTCTCTCCCTCCCCAGCCTGTGATGACCCTTCTCCTTCTGCCAACCACATTTTATATTGCAACAAATACTCTATCTTCCATAGGAAACAATAAATGCAAACATTAAAGCATGCTTTAAAACAGCCTGCTCCAAAACTGACGTGAAATTAAATATCACATTTCCATTAGATAGGAGCAAAATACATTTTGATTATAAAGCATTGAGTGTATTTTAAAATTCCCAGCTTTCCCTAATGAAATTCAATAACCTCCCTTGCAAATACCATAGAAAGTTTCCAGTTTGCTATGTCACATTCTTATCCCTCCAAACACTGCAAAAAATTGCAAAAAAAAAAAGAAAACAAAAGAAGCCACAAACCAGAATGTTAATTTTCTCACAAAAGTGCACAAAGACAGTTGAAATAAGCAAACAAAAAAAGAAGCCTTTAGAAAGGCATCCAACTATTCTTTGCACTGGCTGAAACAAAACCAAGAAAGCTAATCTTTCCAATCAGAGAGTATTATTACTTTTCTAATTTATAAACTACAAAAAAACAAAAAGTGCTTGATGCCCTGAAGAATACAGACGTTTATGCATGAACCCCTGGGCAAGCCAGCTATGCCACCAAGTCCAGGCTCCTTTACAAACAGCCACAAACCAGACACCTACAATCCATAGGACATCTACTCCACATGCAACCATAGTTCAACAAACACAGGACTTCCCACAAACTAGGACCTATAAAAGAGAACCAAAGCTACAGTCACTGGAAGAAAGGAGGCTGAAGTTACCAGTATATCCTTTGCTCAATCAGTAGCAGAGAATTTGTTAATTAGCCCTCGCTGTTCTTCAGAGGAGGGACTCAGGGGTAGGGAACACTGGTCAGAGCCAACGAGATTCCAGGATGCTGGAAGGCTTCTGAAGGACAAGGCTGGACACAAACATCAGTAGGATTTTGGATTATGAAGCAACTGCCTCTTAGTAAGAACACACCTAGCTCAAAGACACTTCATCTTGATTGGTATCAATATCAATTAAGTACACTTCTACCTAGCCAATTAAGTTACAAAGTTTTCATTATTCTAATCCTTTCAAGTACAACTTTTCAAAGTCATTTATGAGACCATATAAATAACTTCCCCTGTCCTGTAAAGACTCCTGTTCATAATCTGAAGAGTTGTAATTCACTTTTATTTCACTTAGCTCAGAGTTTTCCTTCCACAGAAAAATAAAATACTTGACTTCTGCTTCCCCAATCATTACTTTGCATTATCCTGCTCAGGTAGGTTCTCATGGAGGTGTTTCAGTCTGCCCTGCCCTTTCCCAGACATCTGCTAATGTAAAAGGTAAAATAACAACATCACACTTTGACATTTAAACTACAGTCCAAATTGCTTTTAGTGATCCACAGATTCTGGGGAATGTCATTCTCTGAGCCAATGGTTTACAACGAAAATACAGTTGATGCATTCAATCTATAATTCTTTTTGCCCAAATGACGTTTTCAGAAAACCTGCTAGGTATGTCTCTGCAGAGGGCAAATGCCCAAGCACACTGTCATTATGCTGATTTTGTTTAAAGTCTCTGCAATGCCATTCTGCCCATATGGTAGTTCGGCTGACGGTCAGCATAATACTGTCTTATAAAAGTGAAAAGCAGAGCACTTCTGAAGCAGCACATTGTCCAGTCCAGGCAGAGCTGAATGCTGCAGCTGGTCATTTGCATTGGCCTCAAATCACCCTAAACTTTTTCAAAGGCAAGATAGTGCTTTACAACAAACATTAAAAAGGAAACCTACAAATCTTAGAAATCAAAATTAAAATCCCACTGGAATTAATAGAATTTGGATATTTATCATGTTTAGATGCTTCAGAAACACCTCAGAGGTGACATTAAGCATCGGTGTGCACAAATATATGTATTTAACATATCCAGTCCTAAATTATGTTTATGAATACCATGCTATTAAGAAACTATTTCACAACATGGCTTGTTACTACTTTTTTTCAAAGCTATATAGTAAAGTCATCCAACAGAATAAACTATGTTTACACAGGGCTTTATCAATGTCAAGTTATTACACCTACTACCCCCCTAAATACTATCCTCCTACCAAAGAGTCCTACTAAGAATTCCCCTCAATTTCTCTGTATATTCTTGGATAATTTCTCTGAGCAGTAGACATTACAGTTCCCTCATTTTTACCTGTCCTTTCC
>NW_010579155.1:31325-44494 GCF_000705375.1 Tinamus guttatus | reverse complement strand
CAACTTGATAAGCTTTTCATAGTAAGGTCTGCCTGCACATTCACAGAGGATGTTATGAAATGTTTCTGAGCTTATTCAAGACTATCCTCTTAAAACAAAAAATAAATGACACGATCTTCTTAACAGCACTTGGACAACAGTTGGACTTTATTCACAGAAATAAAACACTATACGCGTTCAAAAATAATGGCATCCTCCCCTGTCATTTGTCATCGGGAGCAATTAGGAAGGGTAGAACTCAGTACCTATACTTATATACAGAACTAAACACCTACACTCAGATACAGACAGTCTAGAGAGGCTGAGTTCCTGTTGTCTGGAAGAGACAGTTAAGGATGTTTGAACTCAAGTATGAGAAATTACTATATTGATATGAAGCTCAGGGGCAAATCTGCTTTGAAATGAACCTGGAAATAAATAATTCAACATATAGCCTTAACTGCATTCTCAGTGTCAGTATTCAGCCAAAAAAGGAAAATGTAATAAGGGCCATCTTTTCTGCTGAAGCCATTTGCAGCCGTGTTTCATGTAAAACTTGCCTATGGTAAGTTAGCACAAGAATCCAATTTTGTGCAATAACAGCAGAAAAGTAAGAGGTTCAGGTCCAATATTTACCCAAATCTCTCCATGTGGTTTCTTCCTAAATCCTCTAATTCACAGTTGGGTGGCAGCTTGTCAAGCCTATTTTTAATATGCAATTTTTCCGTAATAAGAGAACAGACATGATCAAATTTACACACTACTTTGGTACTTACAAAGAAAACTACTTCTCTTAACAAGCCAAGCTATCCACTTGGGACATGGCAAAACGAAGAATACTAGTCAGACCCCCCAAAATACATTTCAGTTATAAAACCAAGAATTGGGAATTTAACTGGAAAGTAACTAAATTTTGACCTTAGCAAGCAGCAGCATTGTGAAATTCACTGAAATGATAATAGGCTAAAAGTTGATTAGACATACTCTCTCTAGCTAATCCTGGCCTTTCATCTGCTGTGATTATACATGTAGACCAACCCATACACACATAAACAGAGGGCTTCATCTAAGAGCAGAAGTGATCAGGACTTGGTCAGCAAGAATACTTGTGTATAAGATTTACATAATCCCAGTGAAAACACCAACAAAAGCAAATTTTACCAATTTTACCTATTCTATCCTTATGATTTCCTTTAAAGTTGTAATTATAGCATTTATTAAAGCTTACTTAAACTAACAGCTTGTAAAAGATACTCTTGAAAGCAAACACCCATGTCTGTGCTGTTTAAAATAGATATCAAGTGACAAAATTCAGACAATAAATTGCATCCGATACACTTTGCGTCTAGTCCCTCATTAACCACTAATTAGTTTTCACAAAATCACAGAATGGTTGGAAGGGACCTCTAGAGATACCTAGTCCAACCCTCTTGCTCAGGGCAGGTTGTTCAGGGTTGCAGGTTGCTCTGGGCAGTGCCCAGTTGAGTTTTGAGTATCTTCAAAGACTGACACTCAACTTCCTCTCTAGACAGCTGGTGCTGATGATCGGGCTAACAATTAAAAATGTTTAATTTCCAGTGTTCTAGAATTTCCAGTGTTTCAGTTTACAGTCACTTGCTCTTGTTCTTTCACCGAATACCACCAAGAAAAGTCCATCTCCATCTTCTTCATGCCTCCTCCTGAGATTCTTCCCTTCCTCTCCCTTCCACCTTATCTTATCGAAGCTAAAGAATACAAGAATTTCATTTTAAAAATTCCAACTCCTGATCACATTCAATTATCTAGAGAAATTTGAGTTTCAGAAATTGCTTTAAGAAACACAAAGAAAAAGCCTTTACCCTAACTCAAGGTTGAAATTCAAACCTGGTCTGGGATACCAGAGAGAAGAAAAGCATACATCTAACACAGGCACACTGGTGGTGCTAGAAGCTACATGGGCCCAACAATGGCAAGGTGGAAACCTGCAACTATATCATGTCTCTTGAAAGCAGTGATGAATTACTTAATTGATCGTAAGTAAAAGTAATTTTAAAAGCAAAAAAAAAAAAAAGAAAGAAATTGAAACAAGATTTAAGAGGCACATTAATAAGCTCTCTTTCCTTCTTGCTCATGACAAGTGGGAATGATTTAACCCACCAGTAATATCAAGAGTGGCTTAGTAGGAATGAGAAAGGAAATATAGAATTAAATCTATTCCAATAAACTGATCACCAGTTATTAGAAGACCAAGAGGAAATACTGAATGTTTACTCAAAGACAGCTAAAGACAAAACCTTAAAATTATGCAAAAAAAAGTGACAGAAGAAAAGAAAAAAATAGATTAAGAATGATTGCTGTTAAAGGACAATACAGCTGAGCAGATATTGTAAGGTTGTCTTCCTGTCTGGATAATTATCTTTCCGACAGCATAAAGCAGACAGCAGTTAGTCCTACACAGCCATTACATAAACACACCCACACAAAAACACAAGAAATAAAGACAAACAGATACCAAGTATTTTCAGCCTCCTTGTATTTCTCATAGTTGTTTAGAAGAGGTTTTAAGTATACACCTCAGAAGGAAACTTACTAGTTGTTTAAAGACGTCTATCCACCCATGCACAAGCTTGGAAACGACATTATGCTGAAATAAAAATCCAGGGAAATGAATTTCTGGCTCACCCAGGTGACTCAGTGCCTGGAGAGGAGGTTTCACCTTGATCTTACCCAGCTGACTCATGCCTGCAGGAGCTCAACAGCAATCAGTGGCCTCCAGATTTTGTTGCTTATCAACTGACACTTTCTCCTGACCAGGTAAAACCAAAGTAGGGAAGAGATTGGGCAGATGTTAAGGCTTCAATTTGTTCTGGCAAGACCCAGCTTGTTTGAACTAACTGTTGCAGCTGCATGAGGAAGCACAGATTTACTCTCATAGCAGATGGTCACAATGACTACCAGGGCTCTTCTGCATTTCACAGACATGAAATTCACCTGGGAACTTAATCGCTAACATCTCTGAAATGAGGGTCATAATTTACCATTTCTGCTGCCTGGCCTCTTCTACTGGAATATTACCCAACTTGTTGCACATGCCTTGCAAATCCTGCAGGGGCAAGAATAGATCTCATGAGCTGCCTGGTGTCACCTGCACAGAGGTCATGGCAGCAGTTAATGCTTAAGCACTAAGGGATACTCAAGTACAAGCAAGCATTGCACAAAGACCTTGCAGAACATCACCTTTCCTAAAATGTTTTCCAATAAAGGTGGCATCCAGGGATGTCCCTTCCACACCCAAGTAATTCTGGCACAACCAGATCAAGCATTCATCTTCCAACTCCAGCTTCAGGACCAGTGGATTAGTGACCAGGCTGGATAGAAAGGCAGCTTTTATACTGCCTTGATCCTTTCTGCACATGGTATAAGTTGTGCACTCCGATTCTGAAGTCCAGCCCCTGTAGGTATAGTCATGTTCATAGTATCCATCATACTTTTCTCCCTTCACCTCCATACCATGCATTAATGAGATATGGAGTGAATTCTTTAGCAGCATCTACACACTACTCTCTGCACTTGGTAATTTTTCTTAGCCTGCTCCTAGGTCTGCAGTGGTTCCACTTGTTGCTTCCTCCAGATGCACTACCAGCACACATGCCACCTGCAGAGCCAAAGGGCTGCTTGTCAACAGGCTCTGCCACCAACAGCAGATTTCAGAAACACTTCTGCAGCAGATCTCTGGAAAAAAGAGAGCTTAATCTGCTTCTGGAAAAAAAGCAGGTTTCTTCTCCAAATAGAGATAGATTTTACAGAAAAGTTATCAGGAGAGACTTAAGTGACAAAGCAGCTTAGATGTGAAAGCTACTTATCCTGTCTGGAAGGAAATCAAATTTATCTACTCTAAAACCTGATGTTACATGACCCTATGTAGCAATAAAGTTCATTCCCTTCCTTCCACATTACTATCCAGAATGGCAGCGTCATCAGCTCCATTTCAAGTCACCACCTGCAGTGTCAGGATCTAGCACTGATGCAGACATTTCCCAGATCAGTCACTTACTTGCCAGTGGTAAGTTTAAGCCAAGTAAGTCACTAGAGAAAACACCTGCCTTATATAAGGGCAAATCTTATTAAGTTCCTCCTTACATTCCATCATGATCTGTTCCAAAAAGTCTGAGCTGAAATTAATAAAGGAATCAAGATCCAAATATGACACTTCTGTCTTTTGAAATACCTTTTTTGTTAGACAGCAAATTCAAAGCAGAATGCAAAAGAACACTATTTCCATGAGATTGAAAGCAGCAAAATCAAGGGAAGTTTCTGCTGAATAAAACTCAATAATTGGTATGCTGCAGCATTAACTTTTCTTTTAGCATTTAACAATCTTCAAGAAAAAAAATCTTTAAGAACATAAAACACATAAATCTTTAAGAAAAAATATTAGCTTTAACATTGTATTACAGTTTTAAACAACCTCAGATGACTCCAACTTTAAAGTTTGCTGTAGAAAACTGCATGTAGAAAACTGACAAAGCTGCAGAACAAAATCCACATTTTTTTTTCCACTCAGTAGAGATCAAACACTGCCACCCACTGCTTTTCCAAGGTATCTCTCTCTCCTTTTGAGATCTTAACTCCAAAAGTCAGAATTGAGCATTTTGCAATCACAAGGCCACCTTTAGCCACCTTGCACAGTTTCCCTTCCTCCCTCACTCCAACATTGAGTTTTTCTAACAGGTTATGTATCTACAATATTTTGGTCATGAATAAAATTGCATGAAGGAAGAGAATTGAAAACAAAACCTCAGCATAAACAGGCTGAATTACATAACATTTAGGTTTACATGCACACCAGGAGAGGGGCTTTCGTCTCTGAAGCAGTATGAGGTTTCTGAAGACAAGCTAAAGGTAATTACCCATATGGTACAAACAAGTACTACAAATCATTCACTTTTCAGCTAGGTCATTCTTTATAATCAGTGTGCCCACTGTAAAAGAATTGCCCGAGAAAGGGGAACGTAGAGAAAAACAGAGCCTAACAGAAGTTAGGGCATTACAGAGGCTTGCATGAGGATGGGCAGTTACCACCTCCAGGATGGTTGGTATATGAGGAATCTGCTTCTCCACGATTCCCTGGGCAACACAATCTGCCCTCCTAGCACACACTAATAAGAGTAAACGAAGAGTGGAGCTGAACAAAGACCCCACAGCCAAACTTTGTTGGCTTCCCCATGGAGGGGATAATCTGAGGGTGCCGTGCAGACAACAAGTGAATGGAGGATGGATTGAAGTGAGGACACCATGGCCAAACTCTGTTGCACTCCCTGCAGAGGTGGCAACCTGGTGCTACCGTGCAGCTGTTAAGCCACATAGTGTGATGTCTGCTGCTGGGTCAGCAATGGTGGCAAATCAGTCCCTTCCGATAGACTTTGCTCAAACTTCTCCTCCTTCTAATCTCATTATAATACCGACACACAACCCCATCCCAGAAGTTACCTGCTTACAAGGAACAACCACTGAGCATGCTCTCCAGATTTTCGATTAACTCGGGAGAGTTTTTAAACCAATGAATAACGGAAGCAAGTATGACTAGAGTCACTCAAGCTCCACCTAAATGTAAAAGAAAATAAGGAGGGAAATGGTAGGAAGGAAGACTGTGGTGGTAAGAACTAGGAAAGAAGAATGGGACAGTAAGAGCAGAGGAGGAAGAACTAAGGAAGAGGAGAGAGGGAAGACTCCATCGTAACTTCCGGACCAGTCGACAGGCTGAACCCCTTTCCTCCCCTCGGGTCAGGGCACCACCCGGGGAGACTCCTCAAGACTGAGAGCCCTCTCCCATGTTCTGGCTGAGTGAAGATTGTGGATTTGTACACTAGGCCCTAGCCAAGAACCGCACACTGCAGTAGAGAATTTCCTATACTGACATCCGAAACTTGTTTTCCAAATGTTGCATTTGAATAAATTGTGCTATTCATGAACCTAAGCACCTGTTTTGAAGGCGATAGGACCTATGTTCAGCAGACTGATGGTGAATTTAATACTGCCAGAGTTGGGCATATAGCTAACATAGCATTTGGTACCCCTATTAAGAGATGACTCCAGCTGCCCTCCAGAAGGTCAGCCCCCAGCCTGGACTGGTATCCAGGGTTATTCCTCCCTAAGTGCAGGACCTTGCACTTGGCCTTGTTGAATTTTGTAAGATTTCTCTCTGCCCAGTTATCCAGCCTGTCCAGGTCCCTCTGGATGGCAGCGCAGCCCTCTGGGGTATCAGCTGCTCCTCCCAGTTTGGTATCACCAGCAAACTTGCTGAGGGAGCACTCTGTGCCTTCATCCAGGTCATTGATGAATAAATTGAACAGGACTGGAGTGAGGACTGACCCTTAGGGGACACCACTAGCTACAGGCCTCCAACTGAGCAGAGAGGCAGGATCCCCTCCCTTGACCTGCTGGCAACACTCCTTGGCCTTCTTGGGCACACTACTGGCTCATGGTTAACCTTTTATCAACCAAGACTCCCACATCCCTCTCCGCGGAGCTGCTTTCCAGCAGGTCAACCTCTAATCTGTCCTGGTGCCTGGGGTTATTCCCCCCAAGGTGCAGGACCCTGCACTTGTCCTTGTTGAGCCTCATGAGGTTCCTCTCTGCCCAACTCTCCATCCTGTCTAGGTCTCTCTGAATGGCAGCACAGCCCTCAGGAGTGTCGGCCACTCCTCCCAGTTTGGTGTCATCTGCAAACTTGCTGAGTGAGGGTGCACTCTGTGCCCTCGTCCAAGTCACTGACGAACAAGAGCACTGGGCCCAGTACTGACCCCTGCGGGACACCACTGGCCACAGCCCTCCAACCAGACTTGGCCCCATTTATCACCACCCTCTGGTCTCTGCCATCCAGCGAGTCCTCAATGCACCTTACTGTCCACTTGTCCAGTCCACACTTCCAGAGCTTTCCTAGGAGGATGTTATAGGAGACTGTGTCAAAACCCTGGCTGAAATCAAGGTAGACAACATTCACGGCTCTCTCATCGTCCATCCACTTGGTCACTTCATCTTAGAAGGCTAACAGGTTCATCAATCAAAATTTTCCCTTTGTGAATCCATGCTGACTACTCCTGATCACCCTCTTTTCCTTGACATACCTAGAGATGGTCTCTAGGACGAGCTGCTCCATCATCTTTCCAGGGATGGAGGTGAGGTTAACCAGTCTATAGTTTTCTGGCTCCTCCCTCATGCCTTTTTTGAAGACTGGAGTGACGCTGGTTTCTTCCAGTCCTCCCATACCACTCCCGCTCTCCATAACTGCTCAAAGATGATGGAGAGCTGCTGAGCAATAACGCCTGCCAGTTCCCTCAGCACTCCTGGGTGCATCCCATCTAGGCCCATGGATTTATGGGCATCCAGTTTGCCTAAAAAATCCCTAACCCAATCCTCCTCAACCAGCAGAAAGTCCTTCTCTCTCCTGGTTCTCTGTCTCCGGGCTCTATAGTTCACAGGGACTATCCTTGGCAGTAAAGACAGAAGCAAAGAAGGCATTTAGTAACTCTGCCTTCTCTGCATTGTCACTCAAGCAACCTCCCCATGCAGCAGCAGACTAACATTTTCCCTAGTCTTCCTCTTGCTGCTGATGTATTTATAGAAGCCCTTCCTGTTGTTCCTGGTATCTCTCGTAACTCTAATTCCAAACGGGCCTTGGCCTTCCTCGGTACATCCCTGCATTCTCTGACAATGTTCCTATATTCTTCCAATGGGGCCTGGCCCTTCTTCCACATTACATACATGCTCTTTTTCTCTTTAAGTTTACCGGACAGCTCCTTGCCCATCCCCACAGGTTTAGGCTAGCTTTTAGCTGCTCAGGTTTAAGTATTAACCAGCAACTACTTTATAAACAGCCGCAGATTTAATTTTATCAAAACTGGACTAAAGAAGTTTCCAAAAGATATGTATGCAGCACATGGGACTACAAAATACCTTTAACTACTTCTAGATCAGATAACATTTACCGAGAATCAAGCATTCCTAAACAATCATTGCACTTTATCTTATCAATATAACGGAGATCCCAGTCACAGTTTGAGATCAACTACTCTCTACATTTATAGCCATAAAATATCCAAACACCAGAAAGCCAAATATTCCTATGATGTCTGCAGTGCAAAAATAAAAATACATATCAAGTTATCAAGTGAAAACTAAAACATTGTGTATTTAGGCTGGCCTGTCTCTGTCAGGACAGACATCTGGAGATGGAAACTACAAGCCCAATCTCTTGTAAAGAGTAGCAGTTACTTTTATACATAAGCATCTAAAAATGTACATCAGCATTCACATACTAGAAGCAGCAAGTTCACATCACATTTCTTCAAAAGAATAGTGCAATAATAATAATAAAAAAAAAGCATAAGAACAAGTTTTTCACAGAGACTCCAACCATATTTGAGGCAGTTCCATGGTTCATGGACGTAACAGTACTAAAACTTGCATATGTGCTCACAACAAACTTGGGAAGTGAGCATCACTGTTTCATATTACTGTTCAATAAAAGGATAAATACTTTCTTCATTAAATGTTCAACCATTAATGAGAAAAATTTTGTTTGTTTTTGTTTTGTTTTATTCTGAATTCACTTTCATTTCAAAGTGAGTCAGTTTTATGCCAGCTTAGTTTGCAGGCACAAACAGAAATTGTTCATTTGTCTTGCATGCCAAGACATTGGCCCACTAACAAAGTGATCAGACAATCATATAAGTTCATATTTTACTGGAACAGCTCAACACACAGCTATGGTTCTACTGAAAGGAGACATTCACAAAAATCTGAGTCCACAGCCCTCAGCATTTTCACACTCTTGTTTGAAGATTACAAAATTTTCAGTTAACGCAATACAATTCTAATAACTGCACAGGAGACAAAGGTATTCCAGATATTTATTTTTCAATGTACAATATGATATATTTAATGACAAGAAATAAGGCCTGAAGATCATAAAATACGAACATAGTTCATCAGATAAATATTTGACAAGGCGCATACTAAGACATACTTCATGAAATTACAATGAAGTTCAGGCACATTAACATGAAAATCATATTGCTTTATGATTTATAACTCTTTTGGTCTGTTTAGCAGAAACTGAACCAACTGAAGCAAAATTTCATCATTAAAGCCTTTCACATCACCATCTTCCACAACATCATATAACGGCTTGCTCTCTGTACCCCAGCAGATATTCTTCCGAGGGTTATTTCTACTAGTTTCCACAGTTAATGCTAAAGTATTTAACTGGTAGCAAAAGAAAGCAAAGTATTTTCCATCAGTCACTACTGCCTGTGACACAAAAGGACGAGTCACATCTGCTTCATTCCAAAATCCTACAAAATAAAAAGCAACATTAGTTATTTAGCTCTCAGAATTCCTACCAGCACTCACATCTAAACCCAGATCCTAAAATAAAGAAACACAGTAGGAACCAGAGCAACCTTTTAGTAGGAGGAAAAAAAAAAATCCTGCTGGAGGAACACCAGCATTCCTCACACTGGCTAACAAAGGTGATATCAAAGACAAGCACCCATAAGGGATCTTTTACAAGAAATGGAGCCAGGCAGCAATCACACTCTTAAAACAAGGTGACTAGGTGATATAAAACCAATTTGATCTTCCAGGAGTCTTTAAAAATTACATATTTAGGTTATGAATGCATTAAGTTCTAAAAGAGGGCAAAAGTCTTCTGGCTATCCCACTCTTTTAGAGGACACTGAGTATTTGTTTCATTATATGAGTTTGTATTTCTATGTGCATAACTGGTTAACGTAATTTGCCAAGCAAAACCAAGAATGTTATGCCAGTAGGAATTCACACTTTAAATAATCCCTGTTGAGCATTAAAGTCTTCCAACACATTTTTCTTTACATATTTATGTATGTATATTAGAAAGATCACACTAGATAGTGATACAGAACAGAAAAAGGTTTAGAGATTGAATCATGTTGTTCTCATCACTGTCCTTAGAACCGTAAGCAACTTTGATGCAGAGACCTAATTAGCTTCAATATTTCATGTCCACAAAAAAAGTCAATCTTTAACACAACTGCCATTGGAAACATAGTTTGATGAAGAGCCAGTAATATACATACACTAGTCAAAGAATTTTCTCCAATAAATTATTTTAAAACTGATAAAACATTTCAGCAAACCAGATTCCAAGATCATTTGCTATCTGTTACAATTACATGCATTTAGTTCTCCTCTACATCATCTTGCCTAAAGCTGAGGTCTTGCTGCACTATGTGCAGATCATTCCAAATGCACTGAGCATCACCCATTCCCAGCAGAAGAGCTTTCCTGCAGTATCCGTAGAACCAAGCAAGAAGTGCTCATGGTGGCATCTACACAGGTATTGGTAAATACCTGTATAATGCAATGGGAAGCAGTAAAACCAGCTCTAAATTCAACACTGACATGTTGTTTAGAATATTTGAGTAGATAAGAACTTAGAATATCTCAGAAGATATTTTAGACTAATACATTTTAAGTATACTAATAGATAATACAGTATCTATAGGAACCTTAATTCCTGGCATTCTGTAGGTAGGCAAAAACCTGCCTGGCATTCTGTAATGTCCAAAATGACCTCTTAAGTTCAAAAAACCTCTAAGTTCAAAGTCAAGTTCAAAGCCTATGTACTACTAATTGTAATTACTGCTTATAACAGATACTTCCAAGACCACACAGTGATTTTTCTTACAATGAACATCTTGGCACTAAGCTTTCAAACTTGGTTTCCAACTTTGCTTTCCCATTAATCATTTACTCCCTTTGTACAACAGAATACACAATGTAGCAAGGAACACTGTCCATCATGTATATGCTATTTCACAGGTTTTGTAACTTCCAAGTAGGGATTCTGCATAAAGCAGAAGCAACAAGTGGGGCAAAAAAAAAAAACAAGCAACAACAACAACAACAAAAAAAAAAACAACAAAAAAAACAGAAAATAAGAAAGCATTATTGATCTACTTCCTATACACAGAGTTTTTAACAGAATATAAATGGATATATTTAGAAAGCACACAAGGATAAATAAGAGAAGTTTCTTCTTGTTAGAGTAGTAGTTTATGACTCAGAAGACATTTCTGTATTTTAGACTGAGAAAAAGAGAGGCAAGCAACAGAAAGCTTACTATGTTCTGCATTTCCGATAGAAAAGCATACTGAAATAAAAATCATTGCAGTAACCCTACTTAATGCCCGGTCTTCAGAAGAGGCAGAGGCATTAAAAGATGGAAGAAAGGCTATAGAACATGATAGCTGGCATTCATCACCAAAAAGAATTTTATAAATTGCCTGTCTCACCTTGATACATTGCTTGTGCTGCTGTCCAAGCAAAGAGACTTGCGATACCATTAGCTCGGTAAGTTACTTCAATCTGATCTTCAAGATTTACATTTAAGAACCTTTGCCTTTTTAGTTTATCAGGAAAAAGATGAAACTGCGTGTGTCCATAACAGCATGGATCTGCCACCTTTGACCCTGTACCCCCATCCCAAAGAGAGAAAAAAATAACTCAGTAAACACTCTGCATTATACACACAAACAGATCTTTACTCTTAGAGTCCATTCTACAAAAAAAGTATACAGAGCTACAATATAGATTCAAAATGCTAAAGTCTTTTCATTCCTGGGTGAGACTGGAAAGCTTGCTCAAGCTCAAAATGCTCTTAAGAGTTAAGATACTGCAATGACTTCTGAAGAACTTTTATCAAAATTCAAAGACAGTTTTCTGTTAGTTTTGTATCTAACCCAAGTCCTTCAAATGAATCCTATGACAAAGTATATTATATGCATGGGAAGAACTATCCAAGATGGAAGTTCAAAACTTCAAATATTCTATTGAAAAGTAGACCTCGGATATTCCTCATAATTGCTTCCATATTTGGAAGCTGCAGAGAGACACAATTCAAATCACTTGCTTCTGTTGTTACTTACTACCATAAACCTAAGGTTTCTCAATAGTTAAAGTCATCCCACTCAAAACTCTCTCAAGAAAATCATTAATATACTCAGAGCACATCCTGCACAGTAAATATTAGAGAAGCAAGATTTAAAGGAAGGTTAAAGTTTGAAAAGCCTCATAACTTTGCCAAAGCAAAACAACAACCAAAAAGCATTAAAGAAGAAATTCTGCATTGAAATATCTTGAATATGTTCAAACACACATATACGTACTTTCATTGTTAATGGAAAGAACAAGGTTAGGGCTTTGTATTAATTTTAAAGGTTTATAGCTCTTACCTATAAATACCTTGTTTTCATATTGTTTTTTGAATAATGGTAGCTTAGATGGTTTGTGATCAATAACAGGGACACTTCCAAGATCTGTCTCTAGAGGTACAATCTTGAAGAAAATGGAAAAGACAGGCAAAACTGTAAATCACATATTTCTTGACAAAAGACATAATATAGTATATATAATAATCAAATATACAATCTTAGTTTTAACCAAAAAAAGAAATCAATAACCAGGTCTTATCTTGTGACAAGCATTAGTCAAGGGTTCAGACTTGGTCAGAAATATTCCTGTTGTGGAAGGAAAAAAAAAAAATTGATTAACTTGCTAATGAAAATATCCACACCTCTGGAAGCTGTTTTGGTACACGGATCTGGAGGCGTGGGTGATCATCGATCTGAAACCGCACAGGATCAACTGTACCTTTTCGGTGTCCATGAACAACAACTTCCTCACCACGATGCCAGTAATAATTAACCTCAGGATTCAAGTCTGAAACAGAAAAGGGGAGGAGTGGTCATCCATTTGTGTATAAAACTGTCCCAGTTGCTGCTTTGTTTATGCAGTAAAACTGAACAATCGAAGCATTTCTGCATCCCATGAGTTTTACAAAGTGACAGTGAAGGAAAGCACTAGCGATGTTTGGTACCCCCCCAGCTTGGCCAGTGACACTGCTACAGGGTTCACAGCTCAGCCCGCCCACCCAGGGCCCCCCCCCTGTCCCAACCCTGCTCCGCACCGAGGGAGGAGGCAGCCAGCAGCGGGTTGTGGCGGCAGAGAGAGGCAGCAAGCAAGGAGACGAGCTGCGTGAGGAAGGGCCCGGGCGTGTGGTCCTGCTCGCGGTAGAGGAACGGCCGCTTCTTGTTCTGGTAGAAGCTCTCCTGCAGGAGCACGTCGCAGGCGAGTGAGCGCAGCTCGTCCAGGTCCACGCCCAGGTCCAC
>NW_010579155.1:0-24083 GCF_000705375.1 Tinamus guttatus | reverse complement strand
CTGAGGGAGCTGGGCCTGTTCAGCCTGGAGAAGAGAAGGCTGAGAGGGGACCTGATCAGTGTATATAAGTACCTCAAGGGAGGCAGTGAGGAGGATGGTGCTGGCCTCTTTTCACTGGTGGCCACCGACAGAACTAGAGGAAATGGCCACTAACTGAAGCACCAAAAGTTCCACAGGAACTTAAGGAAAAATTTCTTAACAGTGAAGGTGACAGAGCACTGGAACAGGCTGCCCAGAGAGGTTGTGGAGTCTCCTTCTCTGGAGATCTTCCAAACCCGCTTGGACGCAGTCCTGTGCCACGTGCTCTAGGTGACCCTGCGTGTGCAGGGGGGTTGGACTAAATGACCTCTAGAGGTCCCTTCCAACCTCAACCATTCTAGGATTCTAGGATTCTATGCTTATGATTCAACTGCTATTTTATTGCAGATACTCAGACAAATTGCATTCAGGCTAAAATTGTCTATTTTTGTCTATGTATCAAAGCTCCTCTCCCATCTTCTTTCCCCCTCCACATAATTCTTAGCAAAATCAAAGTGCCTTTGTTAGAAGACTAAGGAAATGGCAGGAAAAACATTCAGACCATAACTTCTCCTTAATTAAGAAAAACATGAAAAGAATAAACTTCAGAGCTGGACTACTTTCTAGGTCTCATGTGAGATCTGAAAGTTCACGTGAATTTAATGAAAGCCCCTTGCATTATTTTAAAGTAAAGAACCTTCCAATTGGGAATTCCAAAGATGTACAGTAAAATTCTACCTTCCTTGTTTTTCAATAACATTACTGCAGAGCAGCTGAGAATGATGACATTTAAGACCACTCTAGCTTCAGAGGGCTGTAAAGATAAAAGCTTATCTGGAAGACCTGGTTTGACAAAGCTTAGCTTCACTGCATCAATGCCCATTAGCTAAAAATTTCAGAAATCCTTAGGGAGAAGTAGACTTCTTAGTCTGTTTTATATAGTGTTTCAGTGCTATTATAACAATTACAAAAGAATACCTCACACATTGCCCATGCATTTGAGAGCAAATCTAACCCATGAACATCCCATATGTGCCCTTTCAGACCATTCTGTGCACAAGATGAGTTTTCCTCAAGGCTCTTTTGTATGTGCTGAAAATCCACAAAGCGTAAGTTAAATCCCCACTCTTGGGGATACCTTAGTGCTAGATGAAAAATCTTCATTCTGATACTAGTGAATAATATAAGAGAAATAGAAGCTGGTTGACTGGAGGAAATAATATCCTCTCATTTTGAAAGGCAAGTAGAAATACTCAGATTCTGATGAGAAAGGTAAATGATGATTCAAATACTTGCACTAAAGCTAGTCGTTCACACAATTACAATATTCTGCTGCTGAAAAGTGTTCATTTTTCTGAGAAAAAAATGTCCAATCAGTGATAGCATTCTAAAGATCAAGCTAAGGAAAGACTGCCAAATAGACTCAGCCCAATGGTAAGATGAGGGATTGGTTGAGGGATACAAATGTTACAGAACACCCTTCCACACACTAATTTATGTGAATATTAGTATGACATTACTGAGATAGCAAGTGTTTCTAACAGGTGTGATGAAAGTGGTATTTGAAGAACAGCAAGCTTTCCTTCTGATATTGAGGACACAAAACCTTTTCATGCAGTTTAAATGGAATATATACCTGCCATTCACTGCCTGAGTGCTTTCTAGAGTCTTGGAAATCTTGTTTCAGGTCCCATAACTAACCCATAGACCTGTTTTGGCAAAGGAGGATTACAAGTAGATATTTTTCAGTCATTTTTTAAAAAGTATTGTCATCAAATCCACATAATGTTTGTTATATTTTCTGACTTACATAACTATTCTAAATAACTAAAAAGCAATGCTGACCATCCAAAAGTGAGTTTTTCAGGTCAAAGGAAGCTACAGATCTGAAGGGCACAGTGGCCTAAATGAAAAGCATCCTGCCGTCTGCGCTGCATACCAGTTCTGTCATCCTGGAAGAGCATAATGAAGACAGCACTGAGCTGAAGAAAGCCACATGCCTGCCCTTTGCACACTTCTGGCTGGTCTGGCACTGGGAAGCATCCTGCCATGCTTGGCAATGGTGGAACCACACACCCCACTTAATTAATCGTTCAATCACAGAACTGTGCAAAAACCCACCTTCTTGACTGGATCTAATGTCCAGCCAGATCGGAGTGCAGACTAGCCTGTTTGAAGGACCTTCCATTAACAATATAGCTTTAGCACTAAAAACTAGGTAAAAACAGTATCTCAAGATTGGATACCGTTTTTACGGTAGTTCAAATGGAACAGAAGCCACAGGATCATAGCAGGAAATTCTGACTACCATGTGAATTTCCAAATGCAGCACAAGATTTAGTTTCTCTATGAAAATGATATGTTTAATTTTTTCCACAGTGAAAAAATGCACAAGTACAATCCTTTCCAACCAAAATATTTCCCACTTGAAGCAACGTTTAGTTTGTTTGAATAGCTTGAGGTCTGAGAGCAGTTTATTTGGTAATAATAAAAAGAAAATCGGCATCTTCTTCTAAATACTGTAGGAACCTTTATTGCTTAGATTCTCAAGTGCTGACAACTGAAAGTACTTAGACTGTCTTCCCTAACTGTGTTTAACATTTTTTATATATGAAAGTCAGCTGATATTTATCCCTGATGATTAAGTCTAGAGAATGACTGTAAGATAAATAGGTGACCTGAATATGACTCTCAACTGAGTCACAATCAAATGCCTGTTAAGACTGTATTTCTAAAAAGAAAAATAACATATAGTTAAAGATTTTCTTTTTTCTTTTACATAAATTTAAGTGCTCATTCTTTCCCCCCAAAAAAAAAAAAAAAAAAAAAAAGTGTGTTTCTGTTTTCTTCAGTCTCCTTCCCGTTATGTAGCTGAAGACAACCTTAGGATCTTTGCTGATCTTCTGCAAGCTGAACGAGCCCTGATCCCTCAATTTCTTAATGTCTTGGTGGCACTTTGCTAAACTCACTTCAGTTTCTCCATCTCCTTCTTCTGCTGGGGAGTCCAAGTTTGGACAAGATACTTCAGATTCAGTCAAGTAAAGGCGAATAATCACTTCCCTCAGCCCTGGCTGTCCCCTGTTCACACAGCCTAGGAAGCTGTTGGCTGCCTTTGCTGCCAGGGCACATTGGTGGCTCATGCTCAGTTTATTATCCATGAGCACCCGTAGGTCTTTTTATACAGATCTGCTGTGCACACCACTCCTCCTATAGCCTCTATAGGTGCATGGGGTTATTCTGCCCCAGGTTACAGAGTCACAGAATGGTTGAGGTTGGAAGGCTCCTCTTGAGATCATCTAGTCCAACCCACCTCTTCCAGCAGGGACACCCAGAGCACGTGGCACAGGGTGGCAACTGGACGGGTTTTGAAGATCTCCAGAGAAGGAGATTCCACAGCCTCTCTGGGCAGCCTGTTCCAGGGCTCTGTCAGGTAAAAAGTTCTTCCTTGCACGGAGATGGAACTTCCTGTGACTTTCCAGAGGTTCCTGTCAGCCCATAGCTCCAGCCTATAGAAAAATGCAATAGTCTCAGTATAGTCATAACCACAAAACTGTTCAGACAATAAAATGGCATATCCTGTAATTTACATCTAATACCAAACTGACTTGAAAATTTGGTATTGGGCTGACTAAAGGTAAAGCCAAGGAGGACTTTTTTCTTGTGATATGACAGAGTAAGTGTCCGCTGAAGATTTCCAGGAATTCTGCTTTATTGTTATTTGCTTTCCAGCTTCACCATAAATATTATAAGCTCTTATCAATGCTGACTTTGCTGTCACTTATTTATCTCACATTACCAGAATAACACAGAGACCACATCTCTACTAGTAAAGCACTGAATGACTCCAGCTGTCATGAAACAGCACACCTCAATACTATGAACCTATCTTGGTTGTCAAACTTCTCTTTAAGCAACATATCCAACAGTTTGATAACCTAGCAGACTGCACTTTATTGACTTCCAATGAGACACAAGTGCCAAAGTCACTTTAGGTGTGACTCATCTTACCTACTTCCAACTGTTTCTGAGTTAGACATCCAGACAATACTAATTTTCAAACCAGCAGAGAGAGATCAGCACCGTAAGAGTGATTCATTCTATCCATTCTTAACACTTTTTTTTACTAGGAAGTATAAATAAGTCCCCAGAGCTAAATCCCTACTGAAACAGAATCCACCATCTAATTCTGAAAAAAAGGGACTCATGAACTTAAGCTATAAGTTTAGAGGAAGAGAATTCTAAGCTGTTGTCACAATATTTATGAAGCATTTTATGATACCACATTATTTGCAGACTATAGAATTGCTTTTTTATGACAGTTTCTGTTTTTCAGTATAGTGACGAATGGAGTAATTACATCCGAGAAATTCAGAGGCTAGTGTGTTTTGTGAAAAGCCGCTACCACATAAAGAGAATGTTAAAGCTATCAAAAAGCAAATGTGTTGCCTATGTAAAATAAAATATTGCTGTACTATTGCCAAGATGCTTTCAGATGTCACATGAAGGACTGTACAAAGAGCAAGACCACTAGATGTCACCATCCTTCCACTGAAAATGCATTAGCAACCAGGTGGCTTTTCCAGAGCCTGATTTGTAAGTACCACTGGATCCATGAGTTAACAGACTGATATGAAGACTTAAGTTGTGGTTTTCCAGGTCTATTGATGTGTAATTCAATCAAAAGCCATGCGCCATCCTTTCTTTCAAGTAGCACTATGCTTAGATAGTTTTAAAAGGCTAATTATCAGGTGAGAGCCCAAATTTTAGTTTGATGTTAGCCAAGATTCCCTAAACTAAGATGAAACACTGTTGGTTTAAGTTCATCTAATGCTGCTGCTGTCATACAGTCCAGCTGATAGCAACTTGTTTGGAGAGTATGAAGTAAGACTCTATTCCCCTCTGTTCTGTTGATCTGATATATGACTTAGGCAAGCCACTCCACCTTTGCTCTGTTTTCCCTTTACTGCTGACACAGTAGTTTTCTCGATGCAAAAAGTATGTCCAAGAATGTATTTGTTGGATTATCTATATTCTGAGAGCAGACAATGGCAGGTGTTGCCCAGAAGGCCTGAAACCATAGCTAGTTGCATGGGTCCAGCTAAGAATAATGCTGGAGAGAAATACCTGCCCCATCTTCTAACCTTATTCCCAGCTCGAGTGCTAAGAATGGACTGGAAGGCAAAGAATGGGAGTTGCCCTAGGGTCAGATGATATGACCTATTAAGGGTTGCTAACTTAATATGACAGTAATTCAAAATCTGCCTAATCTCCAGGCACCACGTACATGTCCAAGAATTGCTCTGTGGTTTTGGAGTGGTAATCTAGCTACACCGATTCAGGCCTTGTCCACTGGAGCATCTCCCCTCACCGAAACAACCTTCCTTAAAGACAGGGCTAGATTCAGGAAACTTACTGGAACCACTTGCTAATGATCAGCTCTGAACCTGCTTCCTCTCAGTTTTTCCACCCTGCTGAGTGGAATCAGCAGCATTCAGGTTTAATTTTACAATAAGCAAATACAGATAGGAGCAAAATTCAGTTATTATATCCCGGTTAGGCCATCCATCCTCTTTGGCCTTGAACTAGGGTTCATCCTTACTTACCTCATCACTCTTTCACAGGAGTATGATTAAATAGAACATTCTAAAAAGTCTCATAGGTATAGCCTTTCTTTTACCACTGATAGATCTGATCATTTGGAATTTGAGAGGGAACATCTATTCTCTTTATTAGTATGGCAATGGGAGAAAATGCATCCTTTCCATTAATTTTCTCCCATTTTATTATGTTAGGTGCTTTTGTTCTTCAGAGAGAAAAATCAGAGAAATACCAGCACAAAACAGTAACTATAACTGAGGACAAATCAAGTATGTACCTTTCAGACATAGACCCAACCAAATGTGCTTAATGGGGATGTAATCAGCACTCGTTCTCACTGACGGTCGCCTCGCTCCTGCAGTGATCCTCATGTTGAGGTGAGCCCATAATATCAAGTCTGAGTAGAGAAGACCCAACACATGAGAGACTCACTCCTTTCATATGCTGATGAGGATATGCTATTTTGGATCTAAAGAAGAAAAATTTTTATTTGAGCCAATTGGTCTGTTGGGTTATTACTGCAGCACAGATCGCTAGAACAAGGAGTGACTGATGAGAAAAAGACAAATGTTACCAGATAGCTATTATAAAAAGAATGCATATTCATAAGCTGGCATCTTTGCTATGAATAGTAATAATATTTAATTACACATTTAAACATTGAACAGCTTGAATGAGATACACTCACATCTACTAGGATATTTTACAAAGGAAAAGCTATGCCAAACATTTTTTAAAACCTGTCAGCTCACGAGATGACAACACAAAATGTAGTCCCTGGAGGCTGCTCACTTTTGCATGAAAACAGCGGAATTGCGGAACACAGCAATAAATCCGCACAGGATATCACAGTCTCTAATTTAAAATAAGCACCATGTAAGTAAAATCCCAGTCATTGTGCATAAGTTTTTTTTTAAAAGCACATGACTTTGGTATCACACATTTCAAAATGATCAAAGAATAAATTTCTTATATTCCAAGGCTGTGCTTCATATACATTAATAAAATCATATAAAACAACAAGGAATTAAAAATACAGGATCCTCACAGCCTTCTTTGACAAAGTGTTTCTTTGGTCAGCCACAGGTCACTCTCTGAATGAATCTGAGCGGCTGTGTCCATCAAAAGCTGTGAGATATTCAGTACTCGAACCATATGAAATGAGATAGTCTATCATAGCAAAAAGCTTTTATTCCTTATGCAGCATTGTCAAATGTGGTGCACAGTACAGCTTTAAATAGCTTTCAACTCCTATTTCAGAGCAATTTGTTAAAAAGCAAGTGGCCTGGAACTTCCTTCAGAGAAAGTTGCTGTGCTAATGTTGGATTGGGAAGAAGGCAATTTCCGTACACTTGGTTTTACATGCGCTTGGTTTCTGATAATTCATTTCAACACTGTTATATCATATTACTCTAGTAACCATGGCAGGATTAGTAGCAATACTGCAAATGGCAGTGTCATCAGGCAAAAATGTATAGCTTTGTGGTTTCAGAAAAATGAAGGCACTCAGAGTCATTAAGATATAAAATATTGAATAATGGTCTTTACAATAGACTCTTAAAGAACACCAGATGTTGCTCACAGGAGATCTGAATCTGGGCGACAAGATGTTGCTACTTGTTCATTAAATGAGACAATCAAAAATTACAATTGCACTTCTACCAAGATCTCTGTAGAGCTTCAGATACAGCAGTTCTCTGTATCTCTTAACATAATTTTGACATGATGATACCAGAGAATGGGCTGTATCATAGACAGAAGATTCACTGCTACAGAAGCAAAAAATTATTTATCTTGCTTCTCCAGAACAAACACGATTTTATTAAGTAAAAAATCATAATATATTGATCCTCATTTCACATGTATATATGTGTTATATAACACACTAATTTGTGCTATAATATATACATCTGTTTGTTGTATAACATAAAGAAAAATCTCATCTTAAACAGGCATTATTCCACAAAGAGACACACTATGGACAAGTCACTGCATTTTCAAAATGATATAGAAATAAAAAGATGGGGATTAAGACAAAGTTCAAGATAAATATAATTTTACTTGACTGTCATATTCTGCTGAAGTTCATGAGTCCATTCAATTCCTTGTTGCTGTCTCCAGGTGAAATCAGTTCATCCACATAAATGCATTAGATTTCAGATGAACTATACAGACTATACAAACTCACATTTCATGTCTTTTTAATAAATCATTTTAATAAGTGAACTTACTAAAATTTCAGGTTGAAATGTTTGTTGAGCAATGCTAGGGCTAACGAAAGAAACATCTAGTGTTTTTACTTTATGCAGTTCTAAAGTTTACATATAATGCATTATATATAGTAATTTGAAGGACATCCTAGGTAAGATTGATATCACCTAATTATTAGTATCCACTGAGGAGATAGTTAGGTTGAGGTTAACCTAAAATGGATGTTATTCAGGTTTCTCTTATAGTCAGTGGGTATCTATGCAATGTCTACAGAGCCATTTCCCTATACTTAGAGCAGACATCTACATATAGCCAGCTATATAGCCAGTTCTCCAGCTATTGGCTTTAATGAGAAATTATGTATCCAGCATACTTGCAGACACACGTGGTAGACACTAAAGCTAGAACTTGGTCACTTTTGTAGGTAATATGACTTCTTCAGCTAGCATATTAGAGTTGGACAGAGCTAGCTAAAGGTTTTTTAAAATTCGAGTCTGCCCATATTGCTAATGTGACATGAATGATGGACTTGCTACTTCTTCTACCAGGGGATGAGGTAACTACTGCTCTGGTGAGGGACTGCCTTTCCCCCCAGCAGTTCTTCATAACTGTATGGGATTGAAACTTCCTTTAAAGAAACTGATTTTTCCACAAAATAAAAACATGTAATATTTCATCTTTTTATACCAGTTCAGGATGGAATAAATTTCATAGATATCAGAACTTCCCCTGGACAAACATGACCCCTTGTTGTAGAGTCTTTGCCAGAATGGCATCTGGAATTATTTGATCTGTCTGATTTTACCTCCTTCTTGCCTACACTGCAGCTTTCTCCATGTCTAGCCATTTACATTTTTTCCCCTTCAGTTTTCTTACATGCATCTTTTTCTAAAATGTTTAAACTTTAGAACGATTTAATATGGAGTTCGATTGCTTTTTTCCTCCCATTTCTGAAAAAAAAAAAACACTTTCAGAATCCTGCTGGTATCACACGTAATCTGTTATATATCAACATATTATATTTTCGGTTAATTCCAAAAGAAGTGGAGTCAGCAGTTGGAACCAGAAAATGTCCTTCATTTTTCTGTTTTTATTTGACAGCATGGTGTACAGCATAAAATAATTACAGCATTTATTGCTCTTACATTTGCTCTTCCACACTAAAATATCTCCATTTCAAACTAACAGTTTGGTCTGCAACTTTAATCTGCAAACATCAGTTTCTGTGATTACTTTAGTTCTGCTCTAGTTATGCCTTTTGTTCCCTAACAAAATTTAAGATCTCTTCTCCCAGATGTAGCTTCTTCTGGAATCTTGAAAAAAAATAAATACTTTGGCAGTCTCAGTCCCATAGAATGGTCTTGAAAAGCTCAGTTTTCCTCCGCTTTCCTCTCAGAGTGCCTAAGCTCAAGCTCAAGCCCGGAGGAGACAGCAGGTCGATACCCTGGTATAGATGTGAGCCTTCCTTAGCACTGTGCTGTTACAGCGTGCAGCTGTGGCCATGGTTTTATCCCTCCAGCTCTACTCCACTACTGTGAGCAGGTCATGACTTGGACACAAAAATTTTAACATTATTTAACACCTTTCGGAGCAGAGCCAGTAGATAACATTAAAGCACTGGCAACCACCAGTATCTGTGCTTCCTCACTAGAGCAGAGAAGGCAGAGGGAAAGGTAGAAAAAATATACTAAAGTTCATAATGTCAGGCACTTTGTATTTCCTTTGTCTTCCTTGAAACGAGCAGTGTTATTCACCCTTGCAATCAGCACTATCCGTTCCCTACCTACCACGACATCTCAGCAAAACTCTTCCATGTGTCCAGCTCCCATTTCCCTCGTCTCTCCTCTTTGCATTACTTCTCCACAAAGAGAAGTTGGGGGCACAGAGGGAGCTGGAGGAGGAAGATCTGCACAACGCACAGCACGTGCTCTCCAAACAGCAATCTGCCCCCTTGACATTGGCTCTATCAACATGCTTTGGTCCATGTATTCAGAGCCATTCTCCCTCTCAGCACCTGAGGAAACACAGTATTCTAGAGACCTTAATTCATAAAGAACTGAATCATTTAACATTCATGTCCGTGTGTTTTATGCATATGCTTGAAGTTAAGCAGAAGCTTAAATAATAGAAGTCGTTTTCAAAATCAGGGTCTAATCCTGGCAGAGCATTATGTATTGGCAGTGTAAATTCTTCCTCACAAAGAGCTATATAAGTCCCTTTGCAGGCCCAAATTCTAGAGCACTGGGGCCAAAATCATGCCTGGAATTACGCTGGTTAAGCTTCCAAAAACAAATCTGCAAAGAAAACAGCCTGTAAGCCCAGCAGACGATTTTGATTAATAAGAATATGTTCCTAAAAGTAAATTTGCAGAGACTCTTAAAAAGCCCTACAGTACTATTAACTAGTGAAACAAAATGTAAAACAAAGACACCTTCTAAGATAACATGCACACTTACACTTACAAATTACCTGACGGTTTTTCCAAAAGAAAATAATTGGCCCTAAACAGTGAGATTCTGTGGAGTGGTACCCATAAGTGTGTTTTGTCTTTGCTATCTGATCTCTGGAAACATTTTTGGAGGTTGCATTGCTTGAGGCAGCCAAATCACCCCTAATTTAGAAGCAAGCATGAGATTAAATAAGCTTTCTGTAAAAATCTTTATTTCTTCTCCTCTCAGCTCCTTTTGTTATCTCTGCTTCACATTTGCAGCACCTTCCAGATGTGTGTGGGTCTGAGAGTTTTAGTTATCATGAATGCTGTTATTTTGGGGGAAACTACTTTATATGAATAAAGAATCCTAAGGAGATAGAGTTCATGTGCCAAACCACTATCTCCCTCCTGGTAATAAAATCAGCCTAAATAACCTGGCTTTTTTATATAGCCTTGTAAGTTTTGAGTAGTTTTGAGTGGGGAGGTTAGGAACGGTGTGCCATTTATTTGCAACTATTCTAAAAACTTACATTTCAGTGAAGGCTTGCATAACTGAAGGACAATAAAAGAAATAAAATTAACAAGAATAATGAGAAAATCACAGACCTTCATAATACTTTCTTCTTAATCTTTTCCCTCCAAGATATTTTCCCTTCTAGATTATCCTGCTTTTCCTTCTATAGACCTCAAAAATGTAGACAATCACATTAGTGCTGCCATGCCATAAGTCTCTGCTTACGTCTCTGCCATAAGTGCTGCTGCCACGCATCCTCAAACCCACACTTGTACTTTAATAGCTTGCCTATAACAGCCTCTTTTTTTTTTCCCCCCTTTCCCCTAGTTATTCCAGTTCCTCTTCACTTTTATAAGAAAGATTTCCACTGTTTTGCTCTGCCTTTCATTGTACAATCTATAATCAGCTAATCGATTGAGCCCTTAGAGAAAATATCACATTTCCTAGTTTTTGGATTCATCTATAGTCGTAGACTAGAGTATGTGCATGCAGCTCAGTGATAAAAACACTGTCCAAGGGAGCTACCAGCAAGATGAGGGGCTGCCCAGAGGACTTGAAGAAGGGAAGCACTAACAAAGCTGAGTTACCAGCTGAAAGGGTGGTATAAGGATCTCAGCTCTGGATTTGCATGACCAACTTCTGCTTCAAACACATGCTAGACTACCACTATGCCAACAAGTGTGGAAAATTTCCTCTCATTCTGCCAGCAGTGACCCGAGAAGTAAGAATGTAGGAGAAAGCCACGCAGACTGATATAATCCAACTGCTTAAAGTATTAGTCCAATGCTGCACCTGAACTAACGAGCTTGGCCAAGGACTTACTACCTTGGGTGCATCAACAGACTAACACAGCTGGACTCCATCTGGATCCAAGCTTCTATCCCCACATAAGTCCATGCTTGCCACAGCTGTGTGGCCCCAGAACTCAAATCTTTGTTAGATAAGACATCCATTCCCTCAAGATCAAACTCTAAACACTTCTGCTGAGCAACAGAAATGCTCACACCTTAGAAAATAGTGAGGGAAAGAATAGATCAACAAGAGATTTTTAGGAATGCAGGTATGCAGGAGAGCAGGAACAAGGGAAAAAAAAAAAAAAAGGTCACAATCCTTGAGAAATGGCCACAGCAGACAGGGAATTGTCTGCAGATAGCTGATGCCACTTGCTGTCATTCAGAAAAATACAAACACAATGCTTGAAATTACAGGCAAGTCTTTGATTGTCAAAAAGAAAATCATCTCTGACTTCTGCACGCATACACACAAAAAGCTGCAGCTTATGTTTAATTTATTTTATTTTTTTTAGTTTCCAAGGGAACAGAACATATAGTGATTGAAAGCACATGTTGCTAAATTGATGCACTGGAAAAAGCCCAAGTGGCTTAATGTCACGCAGCCTAATTTAATTTGCATTAATAGTACAGTTTGCCAAAAACATTGCTTGTAGTGTGAGGTTTGGTGAATGTGCTACTGCAAAAAGAAAAGGGAAATTTTATCAACAGTTTAACATACTATGTTCACTCTGTTGCAAAATATACGCAAAGTACAGATCTCCAGAAATCCTTACATGCCTAAACGCCACTTTGATCAAATCTTTGAGAGTCAGAGTCTATCTTACTATATCAGTGCGTCTCTGTTTTGGATAAGTAAGTGTAGTAGAGGTATTTAAAGAGTTTGTTGTAGTGAACTCATCTTAGGTATGCTGCGTTTTTTCAGTGGTATTTCCTTTACTTCCAAGAACTTAAGATGTAAAACTGGTAAGGCTAAGGATTAACAAAGATTTTATTAACAAAGATGTAATATAAGATGTAAAAACATGTAATGCCATCATGTAGGAACAAAATCTATGAAGTTAAGAAAAAAAATTAAGATGCAATAAACAAGGTTTACCAGGTAAAACAAGAAAGCATAAGGACATTGATATGGAAAGCTAAAGGCTTATTCTGCTCTTCAGCAGGGGAACAGAATTATCAGAGAGAGTTTGACAAAGGTGACCAGGGCATTTAATACCTTTCTTAAGAAAAAAATACTGTCACAATGAAATCAACAGAGAAGAGAGATTTAAATGGGAATGGATTGGCTCATGTATGTGCAAATTACCAAGAACAGGGAAATTTCATTTGTGATTCTCAAAAAGCTTTGAATAAAATTCACAATTCATTAGAAGTTATCTCTAATAACTCAAGGTGAATGTGTTTAAAAAGTCGGGGAAAGAAAGTGTTGAGTGAGAGACCTTCTGCTTAAATTCAATTCCCAGGAAAGTATTGGAATAAATAACCAACCTATTCATGTGTCTCTGCAAGAAAACAGAGAAAAGGCCAACAACCTATATGAACTTGTCAAGAGTGAAAAATATGGGGGTCAGGCAAAAGAGAGTATATGCTCTATACATTTGGACTTGACCTCTATGTATTTAGAATCTGGCACAAGTGACTTAGATGATGATACATACTTATTAAATCTAGAGCTGATATAAGAGTGGGAGGGTCTGTAAGTGCATTGGAGTGAAGACTCAAATTCAAACAGATGTGAATAAATGAAAGCCACAGTATGAAAAAAGGGTACTGTTCAATAGGGATAAGTCTGAAGCTCTGCATATAAACTGAAATAATCCATTACATGTATAGAGAATAGGTAATACAGGCTAGAAAACAGTTCTGCAAAAAGGCTTGGAGGAGAGAGGGATTAACAGAGGATCAGTCAACAGCTTCAGACTGTTAGGAAAAAGGCAAACATCATCCTGGTAAATAAATAGAGGTTTAGCTTGTAAGACATCTCACATAATCCTCTAGCATTAGTCAGGATTACAACACTATGCTCAGTTTCTAGTAACAAGGCCTTAACATCACTTTGAGCAATACACCAGAATTGATTGCCTGGGGCAGTTGTGAAGCTTCTGCCAGTTCTTGAGGAAAGGACAGGCAGGCAGTAGCACAAATGCCTAAGATCTACCTAATAAGCAATCTGAGAAGTGTAAAATAAAAAGTATGTACATATAAAATGTATATGTTTATAGATCACATTCCTGGGTCCAAATTTAAGTGGTAAAATTAGCATGAATATCAAAAAAAAAAAAGAAAAAAGAAAAAATGAAGTGCAATATTAGGAACGTTATGATAGCAGTGGGACATTAGATACATTACAAAATTTGTAATTTTGTAATTTTACAATTTACAATTACAAAATTTAAAAACTAATGAGTAAGAGTGCTATATAATAGAAAAACGCACCAACAAGCTTATAGAAAGGCAGTCTAGGAACTAGAAGGCCACTCTTGCACTCATCTGCCTCACATTGCATCTCCTGAGTTGCTTCTGTTGAGGTACAACACCAAATTTGGTCTGCTATCACCACCGTTTATACACTGCACTGCATACAGTCCCACCAGTAAACCTTCCAAATTGCAGGTACTGGCATGAGAGGAGCTCTCCTGATCCAGGAGGAGAGCCTGGACTAACTTGTTTTCAAAGTCTACAGTAAGGCATAAGTGACAGTATAGTGTAGGGCAAAACTGGAGGAGAAAACAAAATTGTTTTTCAGAATCACAGCTCACTTCTTGCTCCACAGGAGAAGTAAACTAGTTCTGTCCCACACTGCTTCCAGGTCTGCTCAGAGGCAATCGTCTCAGCAGTGAATAACAAATGTTGCTGTAAGAGATCTTTGAGCCAATTCCTGAATATATGCAGGCTCCCTAGTTCAGATTTTACATTTTTGAATCCTATCCTCCCCGGGTCAGGTATCCTCACACAGTCATCCACACTGGGAAAGAAAGAAGATGCCACCTAGACATGTTTCTACTTAGAGTAAAGCATGCCATGGTTAGTCTGTTTGAGGGAGGTTACAAAATTTGTGCTCCTCTTTCCCCATATTTAGGTGTTGGAATCATTCCTTTTGCTGACACAGGTTCCACTCTTCAAAAGTTCCATCAAAAGCAAAATTAAAATCCCAGCTTTTAAACTTTGGTGCTTTTGAAGCACCTGTTCAGAGTTTCTGCTCATCCTATTTTGTTGTATTCCGTTAAGGATTTGCAAGCCCTGCACGAACTGAAGGCCATATTTATCTCTTGAATACAAAGTTGCAGGCTGACATGAATTTAGCTCATTGGGATTTGAACTAAGGTTGGAAGTTCAAATTTTCACTCTTGTAACTCTTTCAATTTAAGGACATATATGTAATGCAAGCTAGAAAGCATGGTTCCCATGTATGACAGGTTTAGTCTGCATTTTTATAATTCTGTACGTTGCTGCTACTAGACCTTTGTCTGATCACATATGGCCTGACTCCTGGTCCAGGAATCTCTTCTAAAGCTTTCCGCCCTCCGGGAAAGTGCTAGTGACATAACTAATGGTGTTAATGCATTTTCTTGCTGTATGATTGCATATTGTACCTCACATCATACAGTTCAGTCTTCCTATGTATTTCATATTATGATTAATTTCTTTTGTGCCTTGGAGTACCTGTGTAGCTCTACATGCTTTTGTTAGTGCTTGAAGTATTCTTTTGTTTTGTTGGACTTCATGCATTACAAATTCCCTGTAGGACACTGCAGCTGGGTAGTAGGTGAGTTTGCTGAAATATCAAGTTTGAGAGCTTGACTCTTTAACCCCAGTTGTGAAGATCAGTGATTTCAGATTTAAAAAATCACCCAGTGATGTGTTAGATAATAAAGAAGCCTTTTAGGCTTAGAGAAGGAAATCATGCACAGCCACTTTGGACAGCTTTGCCCCTAGTCTCATGTAATTGGGGCACCTAATTAAACACTTTGCCACTGCAGAAAAATTACCCATCTCCTGCGACTGGTGAGGGAGATCAGGGAAACTTTCTGCTTACTTTAGATGACTCAATTACGTGCTGCACAGAATTTCACAGCATCCTTATGGTTGGATAAGACCTTAGAAAGCAACGAGCCCAACAGCATGTCTTCTCAACCATGTCCCTAAGCACCCCATCTATATGTTTCTTGAACACTACCAGGGACGGTGACTGCCGTATTTCCATTTTCTGGATAGAAATTTTTCCTATTGCCGAACCTGAACCACTCCCAGTACAGTTTAAGGCCTTTTCCTCCTGTCCTATCAGAGATTATTTTGGAGAAGACACCTCACTCCACCTGATTTTGCTAATTCCTCCAAGTTTTCTAATTTAGAAGGTCTGAAATTGGAGTAAGAGATTAATTGATATCTTTCCACAATATTCTGTGTATATCCTTTTGACTTTGTAAATAGTAACCATAGAGTTAAAGCTGTTTCTTTCTATAGGTCACCAGCAGAGGTTGGAGAGTCAGGCACTTAAATGAGCTATTTTTTGATTCAACCCATGCTGATTTAGACCCACACTTCTCTTCTCTTCTATTCTCCTACCATTGTCTCTGAATTCAGATTTTTTTTTCCTCTGCCAAAAAATACTCATGAGATGAGCACAAAGCAGTGCTGTTACTAAGACTATTACCTTCCAAATCAGGAACTTAGCTACAGCATTTCTTCTACCCCCTCACTGTCCTCTCTTTCCAGTTAACTTCAGTGATATGATTTTTCCAGGTTTTGTAAGGATCAGTTCCTCTTATGACCTTCATGGAAAAGACAATGGGTTTTTTTAGTATTATTTTTTGTTGTTGTTTTATAATGGATGAACTGCCCTGAAGTTAGAAGTCAGGGCTTCTTCACTAATGTTGCTGAAGGGGTCTCTTTTTTGAAGATAAAACAAAAATCTAAAGATAGGCTAATAATTGTACCCAAGAGAAACTCTGAAGGAACAGACTTTCCTTTCAGTTATCTGACTTTTGCCTTTCCTCACCTGTAGTCCTCTGAGCAGGTTTGCGTGTCATGAATGAATTAGAAGAGAAATAATAATACTCAGGACTGTGTGTGAGGTAGCATAAATGAACAAAGATATTCATAATATGCCACATAAATAAATAAGTGGAAATAGGAACTATCAGTTTAATATATTTAGCATCTTATCACTCCTGGGTGAAACAAACTATATAACAAGAAAACAATCTGTATTCCAGGAAAATATATTTCAATAGGTGTCATAGTAGCTGGATACGATCCGCCTGTGTATAGCTTTACCAGACCTTAACTATATAGGCTGAAGTTTTCCTCACAAAAGTCTTAAGCTTTTGTTTGTAGCAGTTTTGCCAAGTTCAAGCATTTCTATATATTGTTTGCCACCTTCACACACCTTTATTAAAGGCCACTGAAATTTTCCTGTCAGCTTTGAGGGGCTGTGACCCAAACTCTTTGGGTTTTTTATTCTGTTAAATTAATATGGGAGGTTATAAATATGATTAATTCAGTATGACTTAACTGAAAAAGATGAAAAAGTTTTTTCTCTCCATAAAGGCCAATTGAGGCACAGTGACTCCTTGAAGGTCTACAACACCCAGGTGACATATGTCAGCCATTCATTCAGAGTGTTGACTTACATTTTTTCCCCGGAATATTGCCTAATTCTTCAATGTTTTTGAGCTTCCCGTTGTAGTTACTTGCATTGCTGATTTTGGCAGTCTGCTCTATGTATTTTCTGTAATCTCCAAAGAAATTCCTCTTACATTCCTTGCAGTCTTGACCCACTGTTCACTTTAAACCATTTCCTCAAGTTCTCTCACACTTGGCACAAACTCGGAGAAGGTTTACCATCCGCCCTCTTATTGCCTTCCCAAATTTGTATGCAGCAGTAGTTACCATTTCCTAAAGAAAGTAGGCTTCATTTCTGCAGCTCCACTCTACAAACAAGATCATGGAGCTGAGGAACCACTTTTGAAAAAAAACCTTTATGGAAATATTTATTATTGTAATGGATGACAAGGGCAAAGAGAGAAAACTGACCATGTTTATCTTCCACAGTAGTAAAGTTCATCCCTGAAAAATAATCTTGCAATCAGATAGCCATTACCTTTTAAATTAAGAATTATAAATAATTTTTAAAAGGTGGAAATATATCAGCACCAAGAAATTCTAACAAAGATCAACCATTAGTTTATATTCTGCTCCCCATCTCCTAAAGCAGACCCTGGTATGGCCACTAACATAGTGAGTATTTTTAAATGCCATGATTATTGGAGCTTAGAAGAAATGTTGGATTTATTCTCTTACAAGAGATAATTTTATTTCTCCTAGTTGATATATTTTATGCTTTTCCAGTTCAGGGGAACATTCTTACCTAATTTGGGCTATTCAAAGACTGAATATGAAGTTAAGGTTAGAGGCTCATATATACTCCTGGTATAATCTATTATCTGAGAGAGTAATATTCAGGGAAGCAATTCATTGCCATACTGCGTGAAAGGTAAACAAAACAAAACAATTAGACATCTAAGTTTCACACAGCTACTTTACTGGATATTCATTCTATTCTTTCTCCCTATTTTGGATGGAGAGAATCTGTCGGATCTTCCAATTCCCATCAAGTCAGGCCTACAGGACAGTCTGAATTTTACCAGATTGGACTCAAAATTCAGAGTGACTTTGTTAGCTGGAACTCTGGTCTGTAAAAATGTCCTATGCACAACATTACCCAGTAAATAAAACAACTGGAAAATAACACAAGTGTAGACTAATCTAGGAAAATGATGCAATTGGAAATTAATGAAAATCAGTTTCATCTCCTTTGGTTAAATTTTACAAGTAGTATAAAAAAATTAAAATGTTGATGGAAAAAAGAATTAAATGTGGCTAGAATCTACCATTTTTCCAGTCTTTAGTTGCCTAATTAAAATTTAAAGAAATGAAAAAAAAAAAAGATTGATTAACAAGAAGGGTAAAAAAAGTTATGCAGATATTTGGGTTAACTGATTTTTTTTTTAGTAACTCCAAGTATCATGATCAAGCGTCAAAGAAATTCCACCTTGGAATATCAGCTAACTGGATTCATGGAATGACTTTCATATGCCATTGTTATTTAGCACACAGCTGTAGAACGCTCAGACAAGAAAAAGAAGAGGATGGGGAAAAATACAACAGAAATTCTGCCTAGTAGATTGCTTCTCTAGTAGTTCCTAAAACTGATCCAGAGCAGTATACATTTTCCATAACAAATCGCTTTGTCAAGGTGGCTTTGCTCATGACTTCTACAGAACACAAGTTCTTCGAAAAGATGACAAGAGATTGAGGTATACAAAGCCCTAAAAGTTTATCAATGTGGAAATAAACATCTGTAATCTCTTTTGTCCACAATCCTTCCCTCCATCTTGGCTAGTGGAAAAAAAAAAAAAAAAGAGGAATTCAATCCTCAGATCTTTTGAGGACAGAGATTTAACCATGTTTACTGAACACAAGGAGTTTATCTTATTTATATATATGTCAATATCAAGTGAACCAGTGTCTTGCATTGTCTTTCATAAACATGTATTCAATACTTTTATTTGCAGTAATGAGTAACACTGCTTAGAAGAAGAGAGGATGTTCTGGTCCTATTCAAAAAACTGTATTTCAAGCTAATACTTATTAGAAATTAATTGCTTCTAAAATATATTGCTGGCAACTTTGGCGTGTTTACTATCTATATAACAAAACTTCCAGATGTTCATCTCTTTTTGTTCAGGAAATGTTTAAAGTAGACTGTCTTCTACTTTGTTAAACTGACCAGCTGATTGAAAAGTGTGCATATTTTGTGTAAATTTTCCATTTTGTAAGATCTGCAATAAGTAGCACATTACTCCAGTGATGCAATGCAACAAAAAATATTGGACTTATACTCTCAAAGCACTTTAAATAAATGCTGTTACAGCACTTAGAGGAAGTAAGATGTCCCCAGTACAACTATAGAAATACCAACATAGTGTGTTTCCAAAGAAATATGAGATGCATGCTTACTCTTATCAGGTTTGAAAGCCTGAAAGCAGAGCCATATTTTCTGTCAAAAAATTTGTAATTGATTCAGGCTGAGTAGAGAGAGTTAAGTTTTGCCTCAGGTTTGGTCCTTTCTTGCTTATACTATCAAAAGAAGAAAAACTAGAGATAAAAAAGAAGAAAAGTTAGCTGTGGTCAATAGAGTTTCATCTATAGTTTTACATATAAAAAACTCCTACTATCTACTTTGACAACGCAATGAATAACTAAAGGCTGTATGAGATTGTGCATTTTAGTCAATATTTGCATAGCTGATTCCTAGTAATATCTATATAATAGCCAATTCATTTGATCTTCAACTGTTGTAGATACAGCTAGCCTTTTGTGAAGATGCAGGAAGTGCTGATGCTGGCATCTTTGACATCTGCACTCCCTCATCCAACTGAAGCTAATTTAAAAATAACATTAACAGTGTTACAGTAGCTGCAATAAAGATAAATCTCTTGAACTGTATACTGAAGTTGTCATTTCTTAAATTAACTTGCTTCATTTGTTTGTGATTTACTCATAAGTATGAGGATCTTCACATTTATCCAGATCAATTAAAGCCTGAATAATCTCCCTAAGTAACACAAACTCCAAAGCCAATTCATGAGCACTTTGTTGTAGGCAGCCTTGTCAAACATTTCACCAGGAACAAATGAAGAGACTTAAATTTTTCAACGTTTATTTTTGTGAACTGAGTTGTGCATATGGGATTAAATTTGCTTTTTAACAAAGATTCCTGTGTAATACTTGGCTTTTAATCATACAAGTTTTCTTCTACATGCTCAGCTTCCTGACAGATAAACTAACTTGGAACTGCAGAAGCAGTGGCAAGTTATGATGCATTCGTGGTGGAGCATGATCATTTCAGGTTATCAGATACAAGAGAAGATCAATTCATTAGTTCAACTTGAAGTCTGATAATCTTTTTGATTGTTTTTTGGTCAAGGAAACATAAAATGCTAAGTGGGTTGTTCTGTAGAACATAGAAAGCCATGAATTCAGCTGTATGGATTGTCAGGTAGAATTTACTCCTGTTTTTTCTAGAACTAAAAATCACACTTATTAGGTGGGAATTTTTGAAAATAAAAACAGGAAGTAAATGGCAAATTCCATTGAAAATGCATGGAATATGATTGTTTCACTTTTCTGCATTTGAATACATCCTTTCTTGTGAGTTTGTGCATTTAGCATGTAAACCTGCTATAAACAGTTTAGAGAATACTTATGAATAGTCTTTTACAAGCACTTAGAAAAAATGTTGGTGTTATTCATGCATTGGTGCCTATGTGTACTCACTGAATAAAAAATATTCCTCCAGCTTAGTGCAAAAAAACCCTCACATATGTTCATTTCAGTGTTCATTTCAACTGACCTGACCTTTTGTTTTCTGATGAATTCAAAGTCTAATTTAGAAAATATACCTAAGATTTTCGCACCACACTTTGAGCAACTTATTTGTCAACCGAATGCTATCTGATATTAAGGAAAGCATTTCCGTCCCCTAAAGGATAGTATCACCTTGAGCCTTTGAAAATTGCTCTGTGAAGATGTTTTTGCTATTTTTGCTGCCCCTTGGCATGCTGGGAAGGAGAACGCGGTATCATCCTCCTTTTGTGGAGGAAAAAAAAAGTGCTACTAGAGCCCCAGCTGGTTGATAGAACCCTTGGTGCTCTGCACTTAAACCTGAATAGTTAAGCTGATGAATCTATTCAGTTCCTGAAGGTAGGATCCTCCTCCTTCTGCAGCAACAATGCAACAGAGTGTGTTAATTCATTGGTTCAGAAGCATTAATGGTTATATGTGTACTGATCATGTGGTAACGCCCCGTATCTGGGTCTGTCAAGTTTCTGGGTCTGAAAGAATATGGCACATAGAATAGGACTCAGGGATCCATCACAAAGAATTGTGAAAAGCAAAAACATGGACCAGGAAGTAAATGTTTTCAAGGATACTGTAATGACATTTTTGAGCGGACACTAACTGGCCTGGCTCTTAGCTGTACACGGGCACGAAGTCCTATACTACCTTGAAACCTCCTGCTGGGATAGAAGAAGCCTTCTTCAAGACAGAATCAAACTCTCACTTGAGGCACTGAGAAATGTGTAAACATGCTCTGCATAAACAACTCATCTACCACTCTTGACATCCTGTCCCACAACAAGTGGTGGTGGGAGTGAGTGACACAATGCACTTCACTCGTGTGAAAGAAATAGTAATAGGTTTTATTGATATGGTCAACGGTTTCACAACATTCTATGGCAAAGTCACTTATTAGTTACTTCATGGAGGTTCAAGACACACGCAGAATTACCAAGGACACCCTCCTGTTGGGTCACGAGGTTCAGATTGGACCCCCTTGCTTTCCAAACTCCTTCTGAGAGGAGACTGGGTGCAGCTGGATTCAGTCCTAGTCCCAGGCCTGGTCAACAGTTTATAGCTAGCAGATTTTGTGCAGTTACAAAGTAAAGTTTACAAGTTCAAAAAGAGAGAGAGTGGACTACAGTCACTTACCACAAATCTGTAGAGGGAAGGATCTCTCAACCCCAAGAAGTATCCTTGAAAGGCATCCCTGCTCAAGGGGAGATCCTGGCGTGCAGGCCACTGTGACGGAATGAGAGCTCAAGGGGCTCTTGGGCTGTCCCCAAATTTATGGGATAAGGCGATTGATTTATAGTCATTCTTTCAGTTCAAAAATGATTTTTGGTTGGTGTACACAAATTAGCCTTATCTCCCCCTCAGGATGCAGCCATCAGGACTGTTATTGATGGTTAATGTCTGAGTGGGGGAAGAAATTAGAGAGGCAACTGCCAGGATCACTGGTAGTTAACACTTGAATAGGGCTACCTGCGAAAAGTCAGGCTGAACTGGGGAAGGAGCACATCCATCACACACCCAAAAGGATAAGGATCACTTCCCGTAACCAGATCAGAAATAGAAATCTACCACTGGCTTCCCATTACCTGAAGAGTGTCTCTTCCTATATTCCCAAGAAGAATTTGGGACAGGAAAGGATAAACAAAAACAAGAAATAATTTTATTACATCTGAAGCAAGAATAATGAGTACCAGCTGACTAACGAGGTATCCTCATCATCCTGGTTTATCTCAGATTCTTATTGGTGTCATCTTTGCAAATCTGCAATTGATAAAGACTCTGGCAACTCTGGATGTTTACTGAAAAAATGTTTTCAGAAACATTTATTCTGAGAATACTTTATTCTAAGAGATACAACAAAACTTCCAAATTTACTCAAGGCTGTGTTACTAAAGGTAACATTCAAAGGGTATGTAGTTGACCAAATTTAGCTATGCTAACAGGTACTAGATATATTAATTTTATTTAGTCACTGTAAATGGGAATACAAGGCCATTATTAGATTAAAGTTAATACTTTTAATGCTAAACAAAGTGAGAGCCACTGTTGAATAGTCTTTCCTTTTTAAATCAACCTTAGTGAGGACTATGTAATAGATGTAATACACATTAAATCCAGTTCTGCCAACACTTTAGAAAAACTGTAAATTGTTTGGAATATGATGATAGCTGTATGCTGCCACGAAGAAGTAAATTTACAAACTAAAAGACTCAGGTCATCCAATCAGGAGAAATCTGGAAGAAAAGTAGAAGCTGGTATTAAAAGGTTTCCAGACTTGCAGATGTAATATATCCAGTTCCAGTGGGAGTTCATACCCCAACTGAAAAATCAAGAATGAAAAATCAATAGATTTTTTTTTAGTTTATAATGACACATTGAAAAAAACCCTTCAGAACAGGACAATGTTCACCCAAATTCTTGGAAAAAAAATGTAAGATGCTTCTGTGATTAGATAATATTCTTAGGATGATCAAGTATGATGATTAGAGCCTCTATATCAAGAGCATTAACTAGCCATTTAAAATTATTTTACACAGTAAATATGTGGGAACCATTAAATGTACATCTTTCATAACATCCATTTAAGACTTGGCAATAAATTTTATGTGTGACCAAATCTTTCTCTTTAGGTTGACTAAAAATCCTGAATTATGGCTATGATAAAACAATGTTCATTCTACGTATCTTATTTGAAGAAATCAGGCCAAAGAGTATGAGTATGTTGATTTGCTGAGCTGAGAAATGCCCTTGGAAGCTGACTTCATTATATGATTATAAACCAACACAGAACTTGTCTCATTTAATTCAAGATTTACGCTGATGTGACCTCAGTGACTATAGTCAGAGATGAAATCAGAGCTGAACTTTCTAATTTGGAAATATTGGAAGGAAGTAAAAGAACAACCACAATGCAGTTACACAGTATCTTATTTTCTTTATATGAAAGAATTTAACTGAATAAACATACCGAGTTGATACCAACATCATTTTTGTTACTTGAAGAACAGTCAAGACAGAATGGAACATTATGCTGTAAAACTAAGCAAAATACATTCCAAATATCTCAAATCATTCTGAATATCTGAAATCACTGAAA
>NW_010579154.1:29014-55966 GCF_000705375.1 Tinamus guttatus | reverse complement strand
ATTAAGTGGATGGGGAATTTCGGGATGATTTCACTCGTTAATTAGAAGTGCAGGGATGGTGTTGTTGATTTTGTGTTGTATTCTGTTAATTGTGCCTTGCTTGTTGAAATGTGTGTCTAATATGATTGAAAAAGCCTTAAGGAAAGTTTGGCAGGTTCAAGAACAAAAAGGGGGAATTGTGGAGTCGTTCTTGGAGGAATATGGCCCCCCGATGAACCAGCCATAGGAGACATTGGAGTAAGCACGTGGCGCAGAACAAAAGGTCACTTTGAACCTGCGACCTAAAGGAAGATCGACTTATGGACTTTATATTGGCCAGTTGCAAGAAGTTAAATGTCAGAAAAGTTAACTTATTATTAGTTGTTCAGCATATTCCAACAGTGCATTAAACAATTGTACACTGGTTTGTTCTAGAATTTTTGGTCTTGTCTTAGGTCTTAGCAACTGTCTTTAGCAGTTACTATTACTAAACATCCATACAGACTTTAAAGTTTAAGAAAAAAAAAAAGAGAAAAAGAAAGTTTAAAGCTATTAAAAAGAAGCTATCAGGAAAGAAGTTTAAAGCAAATAAATTACTTTCGATCAATAATTTTCCCATCTCCAGTTATGATATTCTTTGAGGAGAGAAGAAGGGCTGGAGGCTATCTATCTCATTTAAAAACATAATTCAATCTTCATATTGTTTTTGACAGTCTTTTTTTACTATATTCCTTTTAATATTCCTTTTTAATTTTTTTTCATACATTAAAAATAAAAGGCTATATTTTGCTGCAGTTTCAGTTATCAATAATGAAACATCTACAGACCTGATTTCTAGGCCTATTTGTTGTGCATTCTTCCTTTGCAGAATGAATATGGTAGGATGCATCTTATCTGTATTATTGCAGCCATGCAATGATGGATTTTATTACTTCCTCTCATAAAATTGAGCCATTATGAGCATCCTGATCTTAAAAGGAGCTGAATATTCAGAGCTCCCAAGGGAAACCAACAGGAAATGCTAGAGCTCAATATCTTTCAGAACCAACCTCTCCCATGTAAATTGTCATATCTACAAGAAATTAATGGCACTATAAGAATTTATTACAGTTAGTGTATCTGTTCCTTTATTTACCTATCTCCAAAGATTTGCTTTTCTGCAGCCCTTTAAGGGTGTACCAATATATAAAAAACTCACTAAGCTGAATATACTTCAGATGTTTTAGACTTTTTGTTATTTTTGTCAAAGTGTTCTGTCTTGACCTTTTGCATTTTTCTTGGGTCATCATTATTCATATAATATTGTATAAGGTGTTGTCTTGAGTCAAAATGCACACTTCCTATGTAGCTTTACATACTTTGATCTCCATAATATTTCTAGCCTGTCTGACTTTACCTTCCTAAGGAGAGAGGTTTTGCAAAACACAAACACAAAGAAGAAAAAATACTGTTTTAACAAATTAAGCACATGTTGCTTGTCTGCAGTTTAATATTACCCTACATTATCAAGAAAAAAGTAAATCTTTGAAAATCCTCAATTGTACCCTCTCTTGGTTTATAAAGACAGACAGGCAAGCTTTTGGGGAAATCAGGTACTTGACACATTTCACTTGTGTGCACTTTATATACACACACACACACACACACATATATATTTGTCTCTGTGTATGTACACATATATGTACATCTGCATTACAGAACATGCAAGCACAGTACACTGTCTATTACTATACTGATATAGCAATGAACATACATATTATATGAGTACTGCACTGCTTCCAAATAATTTTTGTCATTTTCTAGATGCTTGAAATGACAGTCTTTGTGTATAATATGTCTCCAGCTCAATTTAGACCACCATACACTCATTTGCCCTTAAGTAGGCCTATTTAAAGTATAATTGACTGCCCTGGCAATTATTGTGAATAGCAGCTGTCTGCCAGTTTAAAAAAGTAAAAAGAAAAAAGAAAAAAAAGGCATATATATAATGAGAGAGAAAGGATCAAATGCAAGCAATAGAAAAAAATATAAAGAAAATATCTATATAGGGTATTTTAGACCAGATTTTATAGTGGAAAGCCACAAGGCCTATTAGCCATTTCCAATTAGGGACTATCAAAAATTGAATGAAAGTACTCATCTATTTATGAAAAGCAGCTGGGTCTACCCTAAATATAAAACTGGCAAAAGTTTATTTGTTCTAAAATTGTTACAGCTTTCAACACTTCATTTATTTTCATTAACTGCATTAGGTTTAGTTGAAACCTTTGTTGTATCATGTACCTTCTGTATCAGACAAAAACACCTTGCTTTGTTTTTCTCCTAAATAGCTACATAATTAGATGGATTATTTCATGTGTCTGTGCGTGTGTTTGCTGAAGAGAACAAGCCAGATAAATTAGCACTTAGCAGAACACACAATAGCACATAATATGCCCTTGTGTTTCATATAAAGCTTTATTTGTCATTCACGGCTGGTTGGCAAAACTGACTTTGCTTTTGAAAATGACAGGTGGTATGCTGGTGCTTTCTGTATGCAAAAAAGAAACAACCTTCACCAAGACAGCTTCTGTCAATAGCTCCTGTGATTTAGTATTCAACCTTGGGCTTGTCTTTCCTCTAAATTTTGTTTCATTTGCATCTCTTAGGTCTGACATCACCAAGCCAGTTAATAGTTGAGATTCTATCCCACAAGTTACATTCAGGCCCCAAAAGACCTTCCTCTTTCCTCGAGGCCTACTTATAAGACAGGTGAAGTTCAGTACATTTCAATAACTCCAGCATTCCATGTCAGGAATCAATAGTCCTCCTCCTTTCTTTAGGAGTGAGTTATTAAATTGCAGCTGTAACATTAGCCTTCTTTATCTAATTGTCTTTTCACAAGATTAAGAAAATCAATAGCAGTCAATGGGACTGCCCTGTTTTTCCTTAATAGATGTTTTCTCCTAATTGGCTGCCTGGGTGGTTTCAGTGAGCTCAGTATGTTTTCAGAAGACCACAATATGTTGCAGCTCTTGTAAACTATTTTATCATGTGCAACGGTTATTGATTTTATAATGAAATCTAGAAAATTCAACAGCAATCAGGAATATAGATCAGAATTCCTAGGTACATTAAGGCAAAAGGCAAACTCACTTTGCTACCTCTTCAAGCTGTGATCCAATTAAATATGTCCTTAAAATATTACATTAGCTTAGGTCTTTCTGCAAAGTCAGTTGGTCAACTCTTTTAAATTTCATACAAAGTAAAAAGTGCGAAAAAGATTAGATTTTTGACCTCAGCTTCCTCATTATGAGGTTGACTATAAGCAAGAGATGAAAGTAAGAGAGGATAGGAAAAAAAAATAAAAAAGAATGACATTTTCAAAAATGTGCTGGTCATTGAATTTTGTCCACCTGGACCTCTTGAAATATTCCTTCAAATAAGATGGCTGCTGGAAAATCAAGTTAGAGAGAGAAGGGATGAGGTAGGTGGGGAGAAACACTCAGCACTACCCAAATGATGCATTTGACCAATGCTGAAAAGGTCGGTATGTCAAATGCCTTATTCTCCCAGTCCACTCAACACTCAGAAGCTCAGTTCTGCCTACGGAGAGGGTTTGGAAGTGGCCAGATCTCACTATCACTTATTTAATGTCACCTTCCTCTACACACTATTGCTGCCCCAGCTCTATTCTGCACCTTGATGGGCTATCTTTACCTTGCATCAGTGTCAGGCGGAATAGCGGCATCAGCAGCATATCAATCAAAATCTGCAGGGATCAGCAGTCAGAGATGTAAATAGTAGATACTAAAATGTAGCCTGCATTATATAAATTTGTTACTGACTTAAGACTTGCTCTACATTAGGGCACTGCATCTGCATTAAAATTCTCCCTCAATTATACACTAGATTAGAATGACAGCAGCTCAAATTTCTCTAACAGTGACAAGATCTCAAAATTTCCCCAGTGAGGAGAAATAGATAGAAATTCCTCACAGTCTGTTAGCAGCCACTACAAATAAAGCAATTCTGATTCTGCTATTTAAAGGACAGGAAACGTTACATGTATATTTGTTTCCCATTCAGTAAAGGGAAGAAAAAAAAGAATAAATGAGAAAGAAAATTCCACATCATTTAATTGACAAAGAGAGTAAGATGTCTTTGATTGTCTTTCTTTGTTTCATCTTTGTTGTCATTGTTGGTCTGCCTCTCATGGGCTTCACTCTACCTGGAGACCAGTCATAAGAGGGCACAGAGTTTGTTCCCATACATCAGTTTCCACATGGGATAATGGACTTGGTCATCAAGAGATGGCAACTTTCTTTTGAAAACGAGCATGAAATTAAATTATTGTTTGCATGAGCACACAATTATGTATGTGTAAACGATAATTACTTATAAACAAAGATATAGAAATGCTATAACTTAATTACTATGCAAACACAAAATAGTGATCATGGTAGCCTGTGGCATTAAAGAGAACTAACTTTAACACATATTAGCATTCTGAACATAATTTGACAACATAACCCAAAATGACAGGGAGGGTTTTTTCTTTTTTTGTCACAAGCATCATGGATATCTATAATTAGAAGTAAAGAGTTCTCAATAATTTTTCAGATTTTATTGTGTTGCTAAAAATAATGAAAAAAATATATACTGTAATTTGTGGCAACTATAATGCAGAACAGCAAAAACAGTTTAATACATCCCATAATCTTTGAGAAAATTCAAAGCAAATATGAATCCATATTAAATCTGGTAACTCCCTTGACTGTATCATAAAAGGGACTCAATACAAAATCAGGAATCCACAGAAAATAACCAATAAACATGATTTTGCCAGAAGAAAAAATGTTTGTTTACTCATGCTACAAAATACTCTTTATTTTAACCCGGCTTTCCAATATTCTGTACACAGCTTAACTAAATAATTGATGGACCAACTATTCATGTAAAAATAGCTGTCTTCTGCATGCCAATGCCTTCTTTGTACTGCAAATCTCTTCCTACCAAGGCAGTGCACAAAGTCTTCATGTATCTCAGGTAGCATTGGGAAGCAGTGTTAGACATGGACATGATCCATCCCTGCTCCCTCCTCAATTCTTTGGGTGAACTGAACATCTTGTCTCAATTCACATAACTGCGTAGAGCAAAAAAGGGCTAACAGAGGCAGCATTTCTTTGCATTTCTACTATATTTGGATCATCTCTAGAGAAGAGACGTGGGACCTGATCTGGTGAGGTAATGGATACATGTTAAGTCTTTTCAGTGTCTTGTTATAGCACACACTAATGTCCCAGTCAATGGTGCATTTAAGCATAAACTTGTTTAATTGCTTTGTGGGATTATCGCATAACTGTAAAGTCCCAATCTAGCAGAATAACATGGTAATTCTTGTCATATCTTTCTCTGTTATTTCTGGTAGAAATTAAATTTCAAAACCAGCATGATTTTTTGTGGGCATTTCTAGAATATGGAAATAGAGAATTTGCAAGAGAATACCAGGAGAAGTTACTTTATTCCTTTTAAAGTCCAATCCATGTCCTATTAAACAAACAAACAAACAAAAATACCTATTAACTGCAAACTGAATTATGCCCATAGTTAAATGAGGTCAAATAAGAACAACAAATGTGAATCAGATTTGTTTTCTGCTAAATTAATGACATAACTTACTGAATGTGGGCCAGAACTCATCCAAAATGTTTCTAGTGCTGAGCAACACTTTCAGCTAGTCTGAATTATGCAGGATAATGACTCGGTTTGTTCGGTTCTTGCTATATTTAATCATGGATTATTGTATCTCCAGCCTCATTGGGGACTTGAACAATTATGATTTAAAGACAGGTCTATTTCATTTGGATTAATTTGTACCTTAGATTGTTTTGATATTTGAATATTAAGGTTTCACAGTCTGGTCTTTTTGATTTTTAAGGCATATTTTCTCCAAATAGATTCCCTGATTAAAATCTAATAGAGGTATTTTATGTAAATATACATTTCCAGTGATCTAAGCAATTGCATTTTGATCCTGCCAGAAACTGAAATCCTGGAACTTCTAGTAAAAGGGGTAAGAGATATCATAGGCATGAAAAAGAAGAATACTTAAAATATAGCAACAAGCTGTTTTTTATTCCACCAGTAGAGGGACACAACAAAACACTTAAGTAATTCCAAAAAAGTGGTGTTTTTTTCCATAACCTCAAGAAAGGTTTTGGTCAGTTCTTACCAAAAATAAAAAAAATAATAAAAATAAATCTCTCTCATATGTAAATTAAGCATAAAAGGTGGAAGCTAAATACATTTCATTAAATAATTTTTTCCAGAAGCTAAAAGTAAAGCTTGTGAGTTTTCTGTAATTGTACAGTGAAGATATCTTTTTTCTTTCCTGTAATATATTTCAGTAGAAGTATGCAGTCAGTTTCAGCAGTGTCTTGAGAAGAGTGACTCTATCTCTGACATTTTTTAATACCTTTTTGTTATGATAAGATACCAATAAGTATTTGATATAGTTAGTGAAGAGTGAAAATCTGATGTAGCTATATAAAAACATATAAATTTGCATATGGAAAGGTGGTTTTCCTGGAAAATTATGTGTATACATTCATGATTTTAAGCTGTGACAGTACTTGACTCAGAAACTGTACTCTTTGAGAAATGGATAAACATACAGTAGGTTATAGGATGAGACATACCAAGATCATGATAACAATAATGTTAATGATAGCAATCCTACCCTGAAATAAATTAGTTTTTTATTGCGGTTAAATGAAAAAGAAGCCTTGGTTCATGAAATTACATACCATGAATTGCACTGGAGTGCTGGAGATAGTAGAGGTAATTGCTTTATATCCTTACTTTATATTCTCCTGATAGAAATGGCCATTCCAACAAGATGCCAGAGTATATAACTTTATATTGTGCCTCAGTACATACAAATCCACAGTATATACAGAAAAGTACTTTTAAAAGTACTAATAGAATCAGACTAAGATACCACTGAAAACTTCTTCTATTGACTTTTAAGTAGAATTAAATTTAAAAAAGAGTGTGAGAAGATTGAAATTAATATTGAAGTGAAAATGTAATATAATGAAAGTAACTTTAAGTACTTTTTAAAAAATTAACATAATCAATTGCCTGAGGAGGCAAGGAAGGCACACCCCTCCTACTGAAGGTGGACTACTGTATAGAAAGAATTCAAGATTTATTAGGCCTGAAAGAGTTCACAAGACAGAGTGTGATTCTCAATCCCAGTGATTACTTATTTGTGAGGTAAAGGACCATGGCTCTGCTCCCAGGACTGCTTCTGCATTTTATCCATTGACTACTTAATGGATGCGCACACCCAAGAATGCAAGTAAGAAAGCACGACTTGTGCTCACCAGAGTGAAGGCTGGCTTTTATGTTATCTTTGTAAGGATAACGAAGTGTTCTTTTACCCGCCTCATCCCCATGTGGAATGCTCATAAAAAGTCAGGACAGAATATAGGCAAAGATAACTGTACCCAATAGCACATTTTTTCATCTACTCCAGTTCAGACTCAAAGCATGAATGGCATTATAAATAATAGAATCTAATAAAGCAAGACAGAGCAAAAGAAAACAATGCTTCTGTCCATTGGGAAGATTCTGCAAACCTGTATCTTAATAATGGTGCGCTATATGCATGTCTATAGGCATGCTGTGTAAAATGACTTCCCTGGAAGTAAGGTCCCTCTAGGGTGGCTTTATGCAGTGGAACCTAAAGTACGTGCTGCTTCATGAGTGCATTTGATTTGATATTTCTTTAATATATAGTAAGAAAAGCCAGTAACCACTGAACTAAGAAATAAATACATTCACTGTAAATACAGTAGCAGATGAGAAGTCGATTTAAAAATGACTGACAGGCTAACCAAATATACTTTCATTTCTGTTCTGCAGAAAATTCAGAGCTGCATCACTTTATGCCTATGTATTGCCTTGTATAGCTATCCAGTCTGAATTACAAAGTGGTTCCTTCTGTGGTTCCTCCAAGTACTGTATTGAATACCCACATCTTTGAAATGAAATAGCAGAGAATTAGAGATAGCCATACCTGCCAAGCTAACAAGTTTAGTCCATCAATGAAGTATCATTCTTGCTTTTCTTTCTTTCTTAGTTTTTTTTTTTGTTTGTTTGTTTGTTTTGTTTTTTTGTTTTAGAGGGTGCATTTTACCAGACATAAATGGTCAATAGCTTCCAAAGTTCATCTATCCAGATTGCTGGGTGATGCAGTAGGAGAAGCTCATGCCTAAATATTTCCAATTTATATCCTTGGTTGAAAAATAACTGCAGGAGCTGCTCTGCAGAGGCTATCAAAGGATGTTATCCATAGAATTAGCAGTCCTCTTTCCTGAGGGGAATAGTGCCTCTTAGCCCAGCCCTTCTTACACCAGGATGGACACCCACCTTACTTCTCCACAGAGCCATCTGACGCAGCCCATGAAAGGTGAACATGCAGGTGGATGTCTGCATCACATTTGTGTGTCAGTCCGCAGAAGATTTCTATGGTGGTCTGAAGTATGCTGGATGAAGTAGGCATACCGGAGCTGGGATGTGAGGCAAGATGCAACTGGCATGACTTGTAGAGCGTGGTCTCAAAGTCTCCCTTGCTGTGCTGTGGGATCCCATTAGTCCTCTTGCTGTGCTCTCCTTCTGCCGCACTCTTGCTCATTCACTGTGTCTCCTCACTCTGCAATGAAACCTCTGAGTCTAGACTTGATTCCATGTAATCTGTACTACATAGATTATAAAGGCAGAATGCACTCTGTAGCCAGTTTGTTTGAGCTCCCGAATAATATAAGCCACAGAAATTTCCTGCATATATTTTTGTTTAAACTTGAATTAGTCCAGTTACTTAGACGGACAAATGAGGTCCCATATTCTGAGAAAAGTAAGATGGTGTGAGTGTCCTGAAATCCAAAATCTCAGGTATTGATTAACATCAGTATAGGGAACTAAATAAAGCTGGGAAGATATGCCCCCTTCTTGGAAATCTGTAGGAAAATGGCCTCCTCTAATGGCAAAGGAATATTTGGATATATTGAAAGGAACTGAAACCATAAAAATCAAGTCATAATGTGTCAACACATGTGAAATGATGTTTGTTTTAAGTACAGAAGTAGTCTGATCGCAGAGAAGGGTGACGCATAACGATGCATGAGAAAATTTAACTTACCTGCTTTCTCTGAGTAGTGAAATATAGATTGTGTTACTATAATAGCAGCCTTTTTATATGGTGACTTTACAACTAATTGTAACAGGAATAAATCTTTAAGGCAAATTCAGCTCAATGTACTCAAACTTCCTTTCAGTGACTTGAAACAAAGATAACGTCTTTTCCTACTCATTGGCTTTCCATAACACTGCTTGTTGCACACCTGTGGCATATTAACTGCTATCATTGCTAAGTGTTAAAAGGGTATTTCAGATACTTGCTTTATAGCATAGCCAAACTTGCCTCAAGATGCACTTTCCTTGTTCTGCTCAGCTCTGCCTGCAAGAACCTATCGTTCTTGCATCTATCTATCTATGGGAGAGAGCGCCTACCTGGGCTCTGCCCTCTGAGCAGAGCTGTTTGTTAGAACAGCAGCAGAAACTACAGAAAATAATAGTGCAAACTGCAGTTCCTAGCAGTCTATTTTATCTGTGTGTGTGTGTGTGTTTCTCTCTTCTTCATCACTGAAGCAGCAGTTGGAGGTTTGCAGACCTATTTAAAAAACTATTAAAGAAGTGTTAACTGTAAAAAATGTGTAATAAAACTGGTTAAAGAAAAGGGAGCTCTCATAACTCTTCTAACTTAACAGTAAGCTTGCCAGATATGTATGTCAGAGGAAAAGCATGAACATCTTTAGCAAGGGCAGCTGTGAGCTACCTTTCAGGTCCTTGTTTCCCCAAAATGTGACAGAAGGTGAATTCTGGTTTCTCTTTAGCAGTTATATTAATATAATTTGTTATTGTCTTCTTTGCTTTGCTGTTTAGGAAGGTACCACAAAATCGGTCATAACGTAGCTCCATTGCTTTGCGGATTTTCCATTTTAGCAAATGGAACAATAATAACACAGAGCAGCTTTCATTCATCATGAGCCTCAAGATGTAAGTACAGCTACATTAATATGTACATATGTAATTAAGTACATGTGCTTAGAAATGAAAAACATATACTGAATGATTATCAACACCTTTAGGCAACCAGTAGTTTCCTTATTGAGAAAGAATGATAATGAGGCTCTTAGTAAATCTCAAATAACATTAGAGAGATTTGTGTCCTGTATCATTTGTATGCACAAAGCAGCTTGTGCTGTACCTGATTCTTGCCTCACATATAGGCTTCTTGTAATAGGGTCACTTTTAACGGAGCAATATATTGTTTATGGAGCTGCCAAGTTTTTATTGAAATGTTGTGATAAATTTCACTGCCAAGGTCAGATGTTATTTTATGGTTAAGGAGGGTTCAAGCCAGTCTCTTAAAAAAACACTTCTGATTTTTATAGTGTCCAGCGATCCGTTCTTGGAAGTTGATTTACCACAGATATGACCTGCTTACTCTAAGCTGACCTCTTCCAAAATTGTCAAGACTCAGGTTCATTTACAGACACTGGCTAAAAGTGTATTTTAGTAAACTGGATTCCGTTTTATTAGCGTGAAAATAGGCCTCATCAAATCAATAAGACAGGAAGCCTTCATTTTATTGCTTTAGACTAGAGACTTAAAGGTCACTTTATATAAACAGAGTTGGGCACATAGCAAAAACAGCAGTAAATGCTAGAAACCTCAACACTGATAATCTTGGTGGCCTTTCATGAGGGTAAAAAAATAAATCAAAAGCATCTTTATGTCTCCCCTTCACAAATATATTAATTTTCAATGATCTGGTATGAGCTTGGTTAGAAAACATTCACAGAACTAGTGTATTTTTATGAACATATATATTAAAGGGAAGATTTTAATTACTATGTTGAGGCAGCTTTTAAATTATAAGTTTCATAAATATACTGTGTGTATGAGTAGAATTAAAAAGGAAGCAGTATGAATATCAAATACCTTTGTGAAGTAGCTATAGTCATAGGAACTCAATATATCAAATAATTTTGTAATACACTGCTTGAATCTATTTTCTCTATATACTTACAATAGACCTAGTAAATATCTATAGTATTGTACACGTGCTCAACAGCATAATTATTTCAAATTATTACAAATGAGTTTCCATGTAACAAAACAACATCTCACTACAACTACTCTGCATTTGGTAAATGAAGGTTATTTCTAAACAGTAACTTTTTGCCAGATCAAGAAATGAAATATGCAGTAGAACTCATTTAATAACAAAATTAAAGTAGAAAAAATATGCCAGACTAATCATCCAAAATCCAAATAGCTAGTCACACAAAATAAACTGGAAACCAAATGATATTTATTATCTAGTGCTGCTGTCTGTTTACTCAAGAACACTTCTGAAAAGTAAACAAGTAAGTTTATGAGAAAAAGCTCCTGTAACAAGATCTTTCATTAAGTTTATTCTGCTGATATTCTGAAAGAATGGAATGGTTCGTGTAATTAATAAACACAGATAAATTACCTTGACCATTTAATTCACGAGGTGTAATTAGAGACTTGAATTTTTCTAAAAATGTTTACATTTCTTTTTTTTATCAAATTAAGTCTAAAGCTTGAAATCAGAAGTGTTAACCATTTTCATGGGAAATTCTTTCTTTCCCCCCCCCCGCCAAATACAATTTACAAATGTAACAATTTTTAGGCATAAAACTTGTTTATTTTTAAAGTGTGCATAAAAACTAACAATCCTTTTTAAATATAGATAGGTGATCAAGCACCTTAGGAATTTTGTTCTGGAACTTTGTTTCACGGGATATGATTGTTTTTCCTAGAATCATAGAATCATAGAATGCTTAAGGTTGGAAGGGACCTCTAGAGGTCATCTAGTCCATCCCCCCTGCACACGCACGGTCACCTAGAGCACGTGGCACAGGACTGCATCCAAGCAGGTTTTGAAGATCTCCAGAGAAGGAGACTCCACAACCTCTCTGGGCAGCCTGTTCCAGTGCTCTGTCACCCTCACTGTTAAGAAATTTTTCCTTAAGTTCCTATGGAATTTTTGATGTTTCAGTTGCCGGCCATTTCCTCTAGTCCTATCAGTGCCCACCACTGAAAAGAGACCATCCCCGTCCTCTGAAAGAAGCACAGGGGGCACCTGGAGTTGAACCAGGGACCTCTTGATCTGCAGTCAAATGCTCTCCCACTGAGCTATACCCCCTCCTAAATTACCTTTGTGTTACACCATATATATATACTGACTTCAAAGGCAATGGCAGTTCTTCTGAAGGTATTTCCTGTCCTATTGTTTCAAATTTACAGATGTGTGATGTCTATAATAATGATATCAAAGACAAATTCTTGTCTTGAAGCATTAAAAATGGATGATTACTGGATTGTTTTTTAAAGAAAAAATGCTCTCAAAATAAAATGTTAATTATCTGTGATCTTGTAAAAATGAAACAAAAAATGTTGATGCAGTGGGTGCAGCTGCTTTGTAATTTTAGTGATGTTCAATAGTAAAACTACAGCTGGAGAAAACAATGCCGCATTTTTAATATAAATGAAAAAAATCATTGCTGTCAAATGAAAATTTTCAGCTTACTGTTGTGTTTAAAAAATTCTGTGCATAGTAAATGCCCTAAAAATGTTCATTCAATCCTGAACACTGAGCATTAAACTACTGTTTCACAAAGCACTTGGTGAGGGAGCACTCTGTGCCTTCATCCAGGTCATTGATGAATAAATTGAACAGGACTGGACCGAGGACTGACCCCTGGGGGACACCGCTAACGACAGGCCTCCAACTAGACTCTGCACCGCTGATCACCACCCTCTGAGCTCTGCCATCCAGCCAATTCCTAATCCACCTCACTGTGAACTCATCTATCCCATACTTCCGGAGCTTGCCCAGGAGGATGTTTTGAGGGACGGTGTCAAAAGCCTTGGTGAAGTCAAGATAGATGACATCCACTGCTCTCCCCTCATCTATCCAGCTGGTCATTCCCTCATAGAAGGCTATCAGGTTAGTCAAGATGAATACAAGTATTGCACAGAATATTTTTATCTGATGTCCGAAAAAAAATCTTTATAAGAAACAAGCATAAATGTGTAATGAAAGAAAAAAAAAAGTAGAAAGGAGCACCTAATTTTCATGTCATCTTATACACTGACTTTTGTATTCCATTGCATCTATTACCAGAGCCAATCCTAAAATAAGACAAATATAGGTATATTCCAAACTGTTTTGCATTTTCACATAACCTACATAGTTAAATGGCTCATGAGGGCAAATTTAAAATTGCTCTCTATTTCTTCTGATCTGCTGAATCCGGTGATGAAAATGTCATAGAGCCTGAGGAAATCAGGTGAAATGGCATCCAGAGAGGGCAGCAACAGCTGCCCAGAAGCAGGATGATAAGGGAGATCGTCCTGTTTCACAGATGATCTGGCACACAATTCTTACACTTTTCAGGGAGCTGTCAAGAAGAAGAATTAGTAAATTAAAGTTCATGATGTGCTCGAATGCTCTAGTAATGAGAACTGTGTGAAAGTTAGGAATATATTTCAGTTTTTCCATACTTTTTTCAGTATAGGAATACATATCTGCGATGATCTTGTATTTATTCTGCTTATTCTCCAGAAATTGCTATTTTTTATATAAGTGTTTGTTCATTTATAGCATTCACAACTGCAAATACAATTTCCTTCTTTCTTCTAAAGAAATCCAATGACATTTGATTAGAAATACTTATTCTCGGAAACAATAAGCAGTTTTTCACTCCAGACTGAAAGTGCACATATGTGGTAAATGTATAAAAGCTTGTGCATGGAAAATATTAGCAATAAAAGTGAATAAAGAATATGCAAATGAATATTTTCATACAAAATTTCCTATTTGTATATGAAATGACTCTCAGAAGCATGTGGTCTTGCCTACCACTTTCAAAACCTTCTTTAAGGTTTTAATGGGTAACTAATCAAATAAGAATAAAATATTATTGTCAGGCATTTTTCTTTTACTTTTTCATTAAGAAAGTTTACTTCAGTAAAATTTCCCTGACCTCCCTTAGAAAAAGCTTTAAGTAAGTCTTCAATACAACATATCATGGCAGGCAGATAACAGCAAAAAGGCATCTGACACAGGGGACTAAGAAATAAATCAAACAATTTTCCTTGAAAACAAGGTTTATATGGTTGTAGCGTGTGCTGTATTGTGCTAAGAAATGATATTAGCCCCTTAGGCCTTGTAGTGAGCACTGGAAATTTGGCTTTAGAAAAGGGAAACTTTTCTCATCCCACTTTCTCTCAGTGGTGTTCTGACTTCATGCTTGAAAAAAGTCTGCAAGTATAACTGAATTATTCTTAGCTATCATGCTGTTCCTGGATCAACCAGCATGCACTTTGATCCCCCAAGACAATGCTCCATGCATAGTCTTTTCTTATTGAACAGACCACTGGTAAGATAAGGATTTCCAATATTTGTGTCAATTATAATCTGAAATATTTTATCAAGCTGTTTTAAGTACAATACAAAAAGAATGACTCCAAAGAACATTTTATCAGTCATTTACAGTTACTATCTTAATGCATAACTACCAGCATATTTTTTAATGTTTTCCATTAGCATCTTTAAATAATTTGTAAAGTTTACTCGCAAAGCTTTGAAATATTCTTTAAGCAAAATCATTATTTTCTGTAGTACGATTCTGCTCTGCAGACAGAGAGCACAAAGTATATTAAATATAAACTAAAATTGCAAAACTGAAAAAAATTAAGAATGCGCAGGCAGTCATATTCATTCCAGGAAAATTTCATTAGTTGTAAAATATTCATCTGAATGATTCATCAATCATTCATTCCTCACATTAAAATGTAACTTAAGATAAAAATGATAATTATTACTTCTCTGTATAATGAAATTTTACACATGCTGTACATTTTCCATTCTGTATGCACCCAGAACACAGTTTAGTTTTGCAGAAAGTTGAGACAGTTGGAAGAGCATAAGATCTGGCCAACTTATTAAAATATTAAAAAAAGAAACTCAGCAAATTCTATCATCCCCATGGCCAGCTCTGCGAGTATCTCAAAGTAACTCATCCTCTTTTACTGTCAGTTTGCAATCTGTATTCAGAGAGGTGGTGAGATAAGACAGGCTGTGCTGACATGAGTATACTGATGATGCTCATGTACCTTTCTTATTTTCCACAGATGTAACTAACTAACAGGGATCTTAGGGTCTGGATAAGAGCAAGTAGTACAACAGTGACCATCTTATTTGTGATTAGCTCAGAATTACACTGTAAAACTGAAGTAACACTGATCAGAAAGGAAGGACTGTTTTGAAAGGTTAGCTGTCTTCCTTTACTATTCCTCTTTTCCTACAGATCAAGTGGCTCCAATATGAGAATTAAATGCCTAAAACTGATTTTTGTGGAATTAGGATATATTACCCTAGAGAATTATGTGGCTAATATGATCTGCAATGTTCAGGCAATGCTCTTATTGTTGGTATGAGACAACTTTTCAAATGTGTTAAAGGAGCGGATTGCACTGGCATTAGTCACTAGGCCTGTGTCTGGAACTCACCTTGAGTGCTGAACTCCTTTAAGAAGGGAGAGTTCACAAAAGCCAAAGCAGAGAACAAGCATTGGATTCACACAGAATTTGATTACTTTGAGGGTTTGCTGCTAGAACTCCTTCTTTGTTAAGACTTTCCTGTCATTAATGATAACATAATGAAAATAACAAAATACAGTAAATTTTATTTACTGTTCAAAACTCCAACCTTTAAACAGCTTATCCTAGATTCAGTTCTTCTTTATTGACTCTGTAAAGTCACAGAGCTCTCTGTTCATATAAGGTTCAAATTTTCACCAGTGTTCTGAGTCTTTTGGAAAAATATATGATCAGTTAATTCCACTAATTATGGAATTACATAATCAGTCTTCCAAGGAGGAGGTGATTGATAGTCAATCATTTATCTCCCTTTCAGCAGTGAAACTTGATTTCTATTTTTTTAAACTGTGTTTCCCAGTATCCACCACCCTGTGGTTCAGTTCAGAATTTCGTGAAGAGCTTCTTGTTGTTTGTTGAACAATGAAAATGTCCTGTAGGAAGTGGAAAAGTAGTATTCTTCTAGATTATATAGTTTATAGACTATGCTGCTTTTAGATGTGTGACTGTGTGATTACCCAATTATTTATCAAAAGTAAAATCTCACAAGAGGAGCTCCTATATCATCAGGTTCTGTGAGAAACTGAGTTTAAAGTATTAATTATAATAGTAGTCTTTCTGAGCCTATGCTTTTCTCATCTATTTGTATTTTTACTCATTTATTAGTGTAAAACTTCTTCCTGTAGCCATTCTTTATCCACTTCCTTCTCAAATTCAAACAAGAAATAGTTTGCCAAGTGATCTTCTTATTATCTTTTAGCTCCATAATTCTGCTTCATAAGCTTGAATTCTTCCTGAGGAAATTATGTTAAAAAATCTCAGTAGGAGACCAAAAGATAAGTGGAAACCAACATCAATGGCTGTTGAGCCTCTGCTGCTAAAGACCAGACTTGTAAACACATTTTTTTTTCAAATCAAAATTTTTCAGTCAAAAAATAAACTCTAGGTGAAAATGTCAGTTTTGCGTTTTTAATATGAGTCAAGTGGATAGCCTATCTGGCTCCTGGCAGTTCATCTGTTAAATTCAGAGGATTTCTACTTTCTTGACAGCCATGGATTACCCAGCTTCATCCTTCTCTAGCAGGCCATGTGCCATGTATTTTGTCATAGGCAAGTAGAGTGATGGCTCTAACTGTCTCTCGGATTATAGAGTTTTTCTCCCAGCTTTCAGGGCTTCCTGAGTGAAGGATCTTCACAGACCATATGAGAAGGCTGCTGATCTCCAATCTCCTAAATCGTGTAAGAAATGGGTGGCAAGTTGGCTGAGCTAGCCAGAGGGCTTGTGTGCCATTCCCAAAATATCACATCTCTAGCTTTCTTTCCTGATTTGTCATTTCTCTTTTAAGGAGAATTTTTATATACAATTTTTGTTCTCTACCAGCATTCCTCTCAGTTGAAATATGATTTCAAATGTATCGCAGAACAGACTTGGAAAGTACCTATGTTCAGAAAGAAAAGTGACAGCAAAGGCTCATGAACTATGGAGATCCTAGAGGAATAAGTAGTAAAAATCCTGTGTTGTCTGGCAATATGAATAAACAGCACAGGAACGTTTCCTAGACTGTGAAATATTATTATCTTCCAAAGATGTATTGCTCTAGATAACTTGTAGAACTGTATTTCACTCGGAACAGACTTGATTTATATGCTTGTGTGAATAGTCCAGCTTGAATGATACAACTTGTAATTGAACTACACTTCTGAATCATATTGTTTGCCTGACTGAACCTTCCACAGAAATTTTCCAAGATTTTTTCCCCATATGAATATGTATTCATAAATTTTAGTTACTAGACTTCCCCTCTTAGTGTATTTTGCACTTAATTCCAGTTGATTGGGATAGGTCTTATGGGAAAACTCATTATACTTTGCACACATTCTTATATTCTGCTTTATTCCATATGACAGAACAGGTTAGATTAACTGGTTTGCAGGACCTAAAAATTGAATTTAATTTGAGTTTTCTATTCCTCTGCTATGGTGTTATCTGTGATTGACTGACATGAACATATTCTTATCTGACTCTTACATTTTAGACAATATTTATGTTTGTTAACTTTTCATATTATTAAACATTTCAATGTGAAGCAGTATCTCTCCCAAATACTGAGGGAGGACATGTCCCATTCCAGCCACTGTAGCCGATTTAGGACTTCACTGCTGTCTTTGAACCTCATATGGCATAAGTAGCAGGAGACTTATGATGCTGCAATCACTAACACACTACCTTTGGGGAAGATGAGTTTATGAGTTTAATTCAGAAGATTCAGGAGTGAATGTAGCCTAGTCCAGGGCTTAGGAGTAATTCAAAATGCACAGAGACAACTGTGCTAGTATGAGATAATAGAATCCAAAAGCTCTTGAGAGAGGAGAAATCTTCAACGTGGTTTTCTGAGGTACAACTAATTTTGTATGTGAGAAGGCGCTAAAACTTTGCATATTTGAGAAAATCTGTACAAACATCGTGATCAATTAATTAATATCAACCAAAGAACAAATTGTGGGACACTACAAATTATTCCTTCACAAAATTAGCCTTGCTCTGATTGGAACACGAATGAACGCTGATCTTAAAAGAAAGCCTGATACAAAATAAAGTCATTTATGACAGGAGGCTTTGGATTTCCTTTTCAAAATAAGCAGCCTCCTTTTTATAACCAGCACAATATTTGTCCTCTGGGACATATGATAGCTGAAGCCTTGAGAAATACTATGGATTAAACAAGCAGAGGGACAAAAGGAAAAGTACAGTATTTGTGAACTACTGCCCTGGTGAACACACGCAAATATAGAAGGCTGGACATTGCTTCTGGATAGTGAAGCTTTATATAATTGTATCTCACATTAATCTTATTTTATTCTACTGTTCACAATTAGGAATTTTGCTCCCTTAAACATGTGAAATTAAAACTATGGATGATTTCTTAATTGTGCAACTCCTTGCTACTCAATTAGCATTGCTCTGCTTTCCTCTAACAAACAACTGTGTAATACTGTACTAATGAAAAACAGGGCTTCTTTATTTGCTATGGCCTTGGGGTCAATTATCAATTTATCATTGTGTCCTGCAGGTTTAAAATAAAATACTCTGTGCAGTGTAACCATTGTACAAAATTGACATTAAGTAGATTCTGTGAGTATGGATTTAATAAAAAATACAAAGAGTACTGCCTAAAAGGGTTCTACTACTATAAATTCTATTAGGTTGCCTTTAATATAGGACAGTAGGAAACTGCAAAACTAATTTAAAGTTCTTTTTTTCTTTTACTGTCTTCTTTCTATATACTATATGAGAATAATCAAGAAAGAGATAATGAAAAATAGCTTCAATTGTATTTTAAAGATTGCTTGTGATTGCAAGCTTTGGTAATAAAAATGTTGCTACTGTTCTTCTTAGTGATTGATGAATTGAGAGCCTCTATTTTATTTCTACCAAATGCTGCTATATATTAATGTAGTCATAAGTCAGTTAAAAATTACACAATTTGTGAAGTATTACAACAGAACCTTTAAATTAGACAGGGAGGAAGTGATTAATTAGAAATAAAACTTCTTATTAAAGCAATCACCTGTTCAAGAAGTTAATTTGCAGTTTACTTGCTGTACAAATTCCATCTCAAGAAGCTCCAGAAGCGCCCTTTCTTTCTGCAGCTTCACTCCAGAAAGATGGACTCACAGGCACTAATACGAGGAGCTCTGGGAAAAGCCAGCAAAAAAGTCAGCATGTTGCTTATTCCCATCGCATGGGTGCTGCTCTCACAGCGAAGTATTCCTAGGACCTAGGTCTTGGTGGTGTTGATCAATGCTGAGTCTTTGTGGGGACATTTACCTGTCACAGTAAGCCTGGGGAGTAATTTTTTCAGCAGCTACGTTGTTGCTCATTATCTTCACCCAAAATTCATGTCATCTTTGCTTGCTCTAGGAGGAAGGATCTAACTACAGTCCTCTCATATCTGAGCAGAACATATATTTTCTACTTATTTCTCCACACAGCAGGAAATGCTTGTCATCGTAGAGGGAAGCAGTAGGGAGTTTGGCTTTGAGTCTTTAGGCCCAGATCTCTTAGCAGCTTCCCTCTGCTCTTTTTCTCATATAGACTGGCCCCCACCACTCAGTGCAGCCCTATACATTTAGGGGTAGTATTCAGGCACCAATGGTTTGATAACTGTTGAAATAGCACAATTTTGCCATTGATATGAGCACTACCGCTTCCCTCACTGGGTACTAAATTGGTCCTCAGTGATGATGGTTCTGTTGGTGAAGAATTCAGAAATTAACAATGAAATACTAGGTCTTTGTCACATCTTTCTTTCTTCTTTCCTCCTTCTGATCTTGGAGCCAATTTTAATTAATCCTGTATTCCTCCTACTCTCCTGGGACAGATTTCTGCCCCTCTGTTATGCAATGACTAAGCCTGAATAAACTCAACAGCAGTTACACATATACAAAGAGATGGTGGAAGACAGGCAATGCTGAGAAGTAGTTTTTTACACCAGAGAGATTTTCCCACCATACTCTTACAGATCTAATTCAAGCCTCTTGTGGCAAGTGCTTGAAGTGCATATCAATATTTTCATTCCTGAAACTAAATCAGCAAATATTACAAGAGCAGAGTAATTATTTCAGCTGGCGCCTTCTTCTGTGGCAGCACACAGGGTGGCATGACTGAGATACAGCCTGTTTAATTGATTAATGCACTTGAGAGAGGGCTGGGTATGGTCCAGTACAGATCATTCTCAGCATTGCTAAATTATCACCTTTGTGTGAAATGGTTGAGGTGGAACCACTGCCCTTTGACAAACCAAAAAATGAAATGATTACTATTGGATTCTATTGACTTGTCTGGTTAGAGCAGTTGTGCTTCTTCCCAAAGGGTTATTGGACTTGAACTCAAGAAATTAAGAGGTCAGCTAGGGTCACAGTGATAGCAGGCAAACTTTTAACTTACCGCCAATCTCTACATGTTATAAGCTGTAGGTGTATGCAGTAAACATGCCCATTAACATTTTGGCTTTCAACAGATACTGTAGTTAAAAGGTCATTAGTACGTCTCTTCGCTCAAGACAATTTGTTGTTAGGTCTTGCATGAATATGCTGATGTGGCATATGAAAATTTTCCTTTAAAAATATTAAGGAAACTGATGCAAAATGCCTAGTGAATGATGCTCAGTGAGTACAGTGTCTGCAATATGATTTGAAACAGCATTTGGAATTTTTAGATGAACTGTATTCCTGTGTTACTGTCTTGATTTTGTGTGTTTTATTCTTCCTTACTACATAAATGCAGAGTAAGAGTAATCCTAGTAATTCCTAAATGTTATATTAGTGAAAAAATCCACATCATTTAACACATGAATGAGCTCTATATGAGCTCTATAATACAAAATTATGTTATTGGATTTTCTTATGTTTGTTGCAAGGATTGGCCCATATTCTTCTCTCACTTACACACTTTCACAGTTTTAAAATAATATCATAATATACATATATACCTCTACATCTCTCACTCTCTATGTATATATATGGAATATGTGTATATATACATACACTTCATTTTCAAAGGACATTATATATTGTTTATGTTTCAAGATAAATAAGGACTGATACTATTTAGTGAGAGGTCAGTATTATACCCTGATATGATATGCATTTATTTATTTTAGTTTATCAGATTAATGGGACAGGTTTTCTACTTCATTCAGTTCATGCTTCGTACAAGAGGAGAAGAGTAACTCAGTTTTGCATCCTTCATTTGGTTTGTACAGACAACTGTAGGTCATTATCTTTGTATATTCAGATAACCTTGTGTATGAGAGCCAAAGCATGATTGAGAGTATAACTTGTATTTATTATCAGAAAACATCAAATTTATGATGCATCAAAATAGTTACTCATTATTTTACGTATGTAGATTAAGTAAATGGCAAAGTATAAGACTATATTTTAATTTCTAGAAAACAACATAATGCTTAATAGTAGGTTGGTTTAATTTTCAGGAAAATAATATCATATATGTAATGTATTATGTCTATAATACAATATATTTATATATAGTTTAATATACATTAATTTTAATATTTGGCTAGAGCATAGGCAATAAAACAGCAGGTTGAATCTGGTACAATCTGACACCATTTCATTGAGAAAGTTATCCCAGAGTTTTTCAGGTAATTCTCTGAACAGACAGAAGTGTCACCGGATTAAGTTAATTAAGGAAGAGTAAAAGTCTCACCTGCAGAGATTGCCATTGTGCATACATCAAGGAGACACATGTGTTGGGGATTAATTGCTTTTTTGTGTTCCTATAGTAAGCCTTTCTTTCATGACTGATATAGGCCAACATTTCTAAAACAATCAAGAATTGTGGACAAAGCAGATGGAGTTGCTGACAAAGAAAGACCCAGACTTAATCTCCTTCTCTTGAACTGAATCTTAAATCATATCTGTAATCTTACATTCTACATAGTTCTAGAAATGTTATAAAACAAGACAGTTGAAGAAAAGAATGACTGAAAAAAAGATCTGAAAACTGGGAAGGTGGACTAAATTTGGACACTAGTAATTGCTGCTGTAGTACTTTAAGAACTGCAGAAACTAAGAAAACAATTTATCTTCAGTTAATGATTTTAATACCTTTTGTAGCAGAGGTTTTCAGGTGTTAGAAAATGAGAACCTGCAAAACAGGCTGAGACACTTAAGTCTGAAGATATTTATCTGTTGGAGAGGCAGATGCAGTCTCTCCTATACCTGGGCATAAGTCACTCCCCACAGACTAAACAGGATCGGCTGAATTTGGTGAAATGGCGGCCTTCAAGCCGAAGTAAAAAGTGTCTATCTATTTCTTCAAGTTGATACACACAGGGGAGCAGACCACATGCAAGAATTACAAAAACAGAGAGATAAGAAACAAGAGAAAAAATTTACACATTGAGACACATTCACTTAGGACAAACATTCCTGGGAAAAAGATTCAACAACAACAACAATCCACTTTAAAAGCTGTGCTCATAGACTAGAAGAAGATTGGATTTAGCGTGGAAAAGCAAGAGCCATACTAAATCGTTTATAAAGACAATTTTGATATTATTTTCTTCCCAGAGACAAAGCTAACAAATGATCAGACAATAATCATAATACAGAAAATATTTTTAGCTAGCAAGTAGCAAATGGATTAATCCTTTGATTTTTACCTAAAATTTCTGCTGTCTACTTATAAACTAGAAAACAAGCTATCCCATTAATTACAACAAGCCAACAATATTTGATTGGCTAAGATTATTGATATCAGAAAATATAACAAAAGACATGATAAAAGGGAACATACAGATTCCGAAGAATCTTTTGTAAGAACAAAACCACAAATAGATGTTTTATGTCCTGAATTTTGCCATTTATAATTATAAAAAGCTTATTCCACTAAAAGGATTTCCTGGAGAATTTTTGTTATTTTCTACCTTACAACACCTAAATATTTGCCTAGGTTTCTACAATAACACTACAAGACTTCTTCTCTTCAAAGCATAATGCAGAGCACCCAAGCAGCACCTCTCTTAGTTGCTCTGAAACAGGTTTTCTCTCTGCTGTATTTATGTTGAGATGACCTATGCGGTCAAGTTCAATGTCACAACTAGGAAATAATATATATATAGACAAACACACACATATATACACACACACACACACACACACATACACACACACATATATATTTTTTTCCCCCCAAGGAGATTATTCACTCAGGAAGGTACCAAACATGAAGAGAAAAAAATTGCACAGTATAGACCCTTTTGCATGCTCTGCATAGTAATATCACATTTGAAAAAAGGTCTGTTAAAAGTTATAACCTTGGTTTCTCTGTGTTTAGAGAAAAATCAGGTTATGGCTACATGGGGAAAAAGTTACAAAAGTATTCTTATTATATCAAATTGCCTCCGGGTCAGCATTTAATGTAATTTGCCATGGGAAAGAAGTAGAGTTTCTTTAACCTATTTTTCTATTTGGGAAGTGCTGTAAAACAGTCCTGCTGGAACTGGTACATTAAGGAGCACAAGAAAACAGTGGAGCAGAAAGGAAAGAGAGTAAAAAATAGAATTCTTCTATTTGGAGAGCAAAAAAAAAAAAAATCTGCTGTACTTGGTGTTGATATTGCTGGGATTTATAATAGGAGGAATTAGTGTGTTGAAATAAAAATAATGGCAGCAGTGATTACCGATGTGTTTCAGAGTCAAATTCCATTAACACCTACGAGATGCAGTAGTGATATACAAAACAGAAATGGTTAAAATCAGTCATAAGTATAGTAACAATCATAGTATAGTAACAATCATAGGTTTATTGTCTAAATTAGAACAGCTCATTAAGGACAGAGAGATATGTTCACCAAAAATATCCATTGCAAAGATCAAATGAAATATTTTAAAAACTAAAATGAGTTTAGTTGTATTATACAGAGGCTAAAGTACAGCTATGCACTTTATATAAAGATTTGATATACGACTGTGTGTGACTGGTGGGTCTGGTACTGCCTGTACACTTGCTCCTGGACTTGCAAAACGTTCAGTGAGCGTCAGTGACAACAGTCTGACCACAGTGTTTCCCCATCTCCCCAGGGACCAGCAAGGTACAGGCCATGGCAGGTGTGTGCCATGCTCTCACTCACAGGATACTGCCTTTGCCTTTTTATTTATCATAAACAACTTCAGTGATTTCATGAATGTATGCCAATGAAATAAGGAGAGAAATGACCTTCATAATGGAACCCATTCTGGTAATACCACAGGGTTATTCTTTCATATTGTTCAAGAACATATTTAAGTGTTGTTGTTATAAACTCCATTTCAGGAAAGGAAAAAATGAAAGTGGAAAGAATGTGCTTCTCTTTAAATGCATATATAAACTCATTGCCTCCCATGGTTTATTCAAGCATAAAGACAAGCCCTTGCTTAAATGCCTTGCTGGAGTCAAGATCTTAGTGACAATTTATAAGGCATCTTAACAAAATTAAATATATTCTTGCTGGTGAAATTCACTCATCCTGATAGAGCATGTGTAATTATATAATTTGTCTTATTCTTTTAATAGTTTTTAATAGTCTTTTAATAGTCTTTACTGGTTAACTTGGATAATTTCACTCTCTATCTACAGTTAAAATTCAGTATTTGGAGCAGTTATTTTTATATGGAGCAGTAAATATTTAATGTCCTTGCATAACATCCATCTGAATGAGTTATTTCTAATCACGTTTAAAATGTAAAAGCATTTTGGACTGAATTTTTTAAAAGTCTCTAGATGCTAGATGTGTGTGCCATGCATAACGCAACTGAACTCCAGCCTGGAGTAGGGCTTCTTATGATCCTATGAAGCCTATTATCAAAGACAAAAACATAAATATGGTTGTAGTGGGTCAGACCATAGATCTACACAGTCTACTGCTCCATCCCCTACAGAGGGTGGACAGACCTGGTTTCTATGATGGTGGCTACCAGGGAGCTGTAGTCCTTGACCAGTGTGGAGTGGACTTTGGATGAGACTAAACGGTGTCAGGTCTTGGATAATTTTCTGGGCTGCTGTAACATGTGCTAGCTGGTAGTGGTGCCCAAGGGTTTATTTGCCAGCAGGAGCCTAATGTGGTTGGCCATTGCCCTCTTTTTTATTCACTCCCAGTCCTGGCCCCAAGGCCAATATTGTTTTGGAGATAAATAGAGTAGCAGTCATTCTTGGCACTGAATCCCTCATGCTCCTCACCATGAAAATCTCCAATAGAGGAAATTCTTTTGTATCTCTGCTCCCTTTATGCTACTAAGAGGAAGAACCAAGAAACGTAGCTTTGTGTGTATCTTCTTAAACAATGGATCCTATTGAAACTAGAAAGATATTTAATGAATTTTCAAATAGATTTGAATGCCAAAACTTTTTTGGAGCATGTTCATACACGCTTGTGTAGTTGAATAGTCCAGTACTGAGAATGTTTTTTTACATTTGGGTAGCTGGATCCACATGCAAACTCATAAATAGCTGAGCAACACTATTGTAAAGTTCACAGGCATCAATAAAAGGTAGATATTATTACTATTAGAAATATTTTCCATGCTGATGATGAACATTCAATCCTACAGAAAAATTAGTGGACAGAACTGCATGCAAAGCATTTCTGAACATCATACCACTTCTTAGATCAGTGCTGAGTTGAAAATCTTAGCGTAGATTGCAGGAAATACAAACCAAATTTACTGACTCAGTGAAGAAGCCTGATTCAGTCTTTTTCCTTTGGAATAAAAACTTCTCTGGGGCTCCAAGTCTCCTTTCCCTGTTGCAGTAAAATGCATCATTATTCTTCTGGAAAGGTTATTGACAACCCACCAACGTTAATGGCTGTCCTTCCTGAAAATGGATTTCTATGTCTGGATACTATATATATTTTTGAGTAGAATCTGTGGTAAAATTTGGAGGTTTTAATCCTTTCTTGCACCAAGCAGAGGTTTATTACTTTTACTTTTCCCAATTTTAAGAGTTATATTAAAAAAAAAAGTCTTTTGGGTTTTTTTTTTTCCTCAAATATGCCTTCAGCACCTCTCTGCCAAAGTTATGCTGGCAGTGCCACCTTTCCCTGTGCCAGCCATACTGTCCCCTTCGTGGGACAGCAAGAGACATCCAGAACGGCAGGAGGGTTGGGGATCTCCCTTTTTTCTGTGTGCCTGCCTGCAATCAGATTGTTAGCATGTCATCTCCATCCATCAGTGTCCCCTGAGTGCCACCCAGCCAGCCATGAGGAAATACCTTGTGTGTTGGCAGAGGATGTCCTTTAACAACACCCAGCTGCTCTGTCAGGCAGCCTAAATGGGACCTCAGACAGACTTTCATACCAGCGTACGTTAACTGAGCTCTACAGCGATGCGTCTTGACCTAATAAGAAGACACAGAAGAAAGGCTGGGGTGAGGAGCAGAGTGCGGAAGAATTGTTTGAAAGCTGGAACTGAGAGGAAAACTAGGGCCTAACAGAAGTTTTGGCATTACAGAGGCCTGCTTGGGGTGATACACAGTTGCCACTTCCAGGATGGTTGGTACAGACGGACTCTGCTCCTCCACAGTTCCCTAGGCAAGACAATCTGAAACCTGCTTTGTAAATGTTGCATTTGAATAAATCATACTGTTTGTGAACTCGACTACTTGTTTGGGGGGAGGTAATTGGACCTATGGTCCACGGACTGTTTGTGAATCCAATACTGATTT